>SSNS01000019.1:535329-558094 GCA_006937985.1 Aphyosemion australe
GGTTGTAGACACACATTGTAATAAAGTTGGAATCAAAGATGAGATAAATCAAATTTCCAGGCATGCTGTCTCTCTCTCTCTCTCTCTCTCTCTCTCTCTCTCTCTCTCTCTCTCTCTCTCTCTCTCTCCCCCGTATATCAGCAATGCTATTAACTTTAATAAGATTAATGATTTTCTTTAAAAACTCCTGAGACTACGATCATAGAATGACACTTCAGCAGTTTTTCTCAATTGCTAAAACACTAAACCCTGTTGTCTGAACCAAATGCTCAGTTGCTTGAACCCACTGATTGAATCAATCACTCTTTTGGCAAAACCATAAGCACGTTCCACCTGTTTAGACACCACTTGCCAACACATTTTCATTGTGATGCACCTGTGCTGCATAATGGTGAGCACAGGTGACAAACGTCAATCACAAGTAAAGCACTGGTATCACCACTGGAACACAACTAAAAATTGATCACACTTGTGGCTAATGATGTGAGGGAACATACACAGTGCTTCATCCTTATAGATGTATTCATGCGGTATTTCCACTGCATCCAGTAGAAAACTCCTCTGTAGACATAGATCTAGTTTTGTAAGTGATACAGAAAAAGTGATTTAGGCCACTACAGTATATCACTACGTAATCAACACTGAATGTGTCTGGATAATATGCCAACCTGTACGTACTGGAATCTTTGCTCTTTGCATGTACAGTAGTATTTGTATATTTTTGTACTTTATTTTGAGTATATGGGCTTACAAGTGTCAAATGCACAAGATTTCTGTTTTGTCTTTTGTACAAGTGCTAAATGCACAGTTATTTTTGTTTTGCAACATGCATTTCACCTACAGTGAACAATAAACATTTATTTCTCCAGCTTCATGTCCTGAGCATTGTGTTTTCTTTTTTTTTATACATAGTGTTTAGTGACTGTTCAGTAGTGATTGTCATTTTGAGTGACTCGGGGCACGATTTGACAACATAGTTTTGAGGTGAAAGTTTGGTTTTGCAACAAGAGTCTGAAGTTTTGGGGATTTAGCTTGAAAATTGGGTTTTGTGTTCACAAGTTAGAGAAAGGGAGAGCAGCTTTCAGGAAATGTGTCTTAGCAATCGAGAAAAACTGTAATTATTAACAACTTTGTCTTTGTCACAAGTTTTACCTTTCACATGGGGCTCTATTGGTGCTCACATGGAGAGTAAACACAAAGTAGAATGGTTAAAAGGTTTAGGAAAATTTGTGTGACTCAGAAACAACAAAGTAGTGGTTTAAGGTGTTTTCACACAAAAGGCTACACATTCTGACCTCACTGCTGACCACTGAAATTAACCCTTTATTTCCCTTTATACCAGTTTGCAGAAGATTTCAGAACAGACTGTTAGACACGTGTTAGACTGTTGTTAGACACGTGTTAGACTGTTGTTAGGCACATGTTAACATTCCAACATGTGTCTAACAACAGTCAACAGTCTAACAACAGTCTAACACGTGTCTAATAACAGTCTCAACAGTCTAACAACAGTCTAACACGTGTCTAATAACAGTCTCAACAGTCTAACAACAGTCTAACACGTGTCTAACTACAGTCTAACACGTGTCTAACAAAAGTCTAACATGTCTAGCAACAGTCTAACATGTGTGTAACAACAGTCTAAAGTGTCTAACAACAGTCTGTGTCTAACAACAGTCTAAACAGTCTAACACGTGTGTAACAAAAGTCTAACATGTGTCTAACATGTCTAACTACAGTCTAACACGTGTCTAACCACAGTCTAACATGTGTCTAACAAAAGTCTAACATGTCTAGCAACAGTCTAACATGTCTAACAACAGTCTAACGTGTCTAACAACAGTCTAATGTGTCTAACAACAGTCTAATGTGTCTAACAGCAGTCTAAACAGTCTAACAAGTGTCTAACAACAGTCTAACACGTGTCTAACCAGAGTCTAACACGTGTCTAACAAACGTCTAACATGTTTAGCAACAGTCTAACGTGTCTAACAACAGTCTTACATGTGTCTAACAACAGTCTAACGAGTCTAACAACTAGGGGTGCTCCAAAAAGGGTACTTCACGATTCGATTCGATTTCGATTATGGGAGCTTCGATTCTTCGATTATAATGGTTTTTGGTTCGATTCGATTATTGGTGCCACGATTCTTCGATTATTGACATTTTTAATGGTTTTTTTTTCATTCTAAAACTACTCTCAGTAAGTAAATACCTTTTTTTTTTACAGTTAACTATTTTTCCAAAGACAAAATCTTATTTTATGACTGTATTACTTTGTCAAAGTGCAAATATTTACACAACTTAACTTCGATCAGGGAAAGCTTTAAACATTTAAAACCTGCTAGGGAAACATTTTTTCTCTCCTTCCTTTACTTTATTTAACAACAGAACATTATTAGAAAACAGTTCAAAAACATGCAAAACAACATGTTATCACCTCAACTGTCTTACAGCTTTTGAGGTATTGAATAACATTTCATTTCTACTGGTAACAATGTAATGGTGGCATGTCTATAATGTACGGGTTGGCAATAATCCAGTTTAAATTACGTTCACAGATAGAAGTGTTTGTGAATTACATACTACAACGGCTTGCCATAGCCCTGGAGCGGTGTGTTGCGCAATCTCGTAGCAACAACAACGTGAGTCCCGGTAGCTGCTGTGGCTCTGCTCCATAGCGCTGCAGACAGCTACGAATAAACAGGATGGTGGGACTTTTCTTCCACTTGTAGAGTTTAGTCATTCTTAGTTCCAAGATCATCGTGTTCTTTTGGAACCCACGGCGTGAGTCTGCTATCCGCTAGCTTAGTTAGCATTAGCCAATCTGCCCGTAGCTGCGCGTTTGATCCCAAACTTTGGACCGTTTCTGCTGGTTCCTCTATTTTCCTCCACAGCACCTAGATTACCACATTGTGTGCCAGTAAAAAGCATCTTCCTTACACAAAAACAAATAACTTACATTTGTTAAGGCTCCGGTTACGTGTATTTTTTTTTTAGTACACGTTATTTATTTTTTTAAGCATCGACGTTCATTAATCGATTCTGAATCCTCACGTGAAGCTTTGCGATGCATCGCCACATCGATGAAATGCACCCACCCCTACTAACAACATTCTAACACGTATTAGATTGTTGTTAGACTGTGGTTAGATAAGTTAGACTGTTGTTAGACACATGTTAGACTGTTGTTAGACACGAGTTAGACTGTTGTTAGACACGTTAGACTGTTGTTAGACACATGTTAGACTGTTGTTAGACATGTGTTAGACTGTTGTTAAACTTTTAATAGACTGTTGTTAGTAGGGATGCAACGGTATGCGGTAAAATCCCGGACCGTTCAGTCCTCCCTGCACGGGACAATCTACCCTCGTGTACCGCGGGACTTCGGTTTTGCCATTATTTTCACGCTGGTCCTTTTATTTCATGCTTTACACGGCACCAGAGTGCGTTTGTCTGTCCAGGCAGATGCATTTCATTCCTTGTGCCTGCACTAGTCTCATCTGAAGCTGCTTCAAAGCAGACCCCCTCCCTACCCATGAGTAAATATACAGTCACAGGTTTGACCTGCCCCACTGAGCTGAATGTTTGAGCAAAACAAGCGCTACAGAGAGAAACTTAGCCATGGCGACATGCAATGCGCGATGCGTCTTCAAACAAACCTTACGTGTGGGAACATTTCTGGTTTGCAGTTGAATGTAGAGGTAGACTGAGACATCCCAGATGCAAAACTGAGCGCTATCGCAGATCTTTCATCCCCTCTGCTGTAAGAGTGTATAACTCCTCAGTTTAAGCTGTACTGGTATCATCCTGGTACACAATAACACCAATGCAATATTCATGTGTTCTATACTTGTGCAATACCGGATTCACATTGTTGTCTGTGTCTCTTACAGTATGCTGCATAGTGTTGGTACCAAGTCTGTTTTTATCTTTATTTGTGGTTTTTTTAGTGATCTAGGATTACAATAGTAGATTACTGACTATGTGTATATACATGTATCTGTAGAGGATTCAGTTGTTTGGGAAGAAGATAGAGAGTCAGGAGTCGGATATCTTCGAACAGCGTGGGGATCTTTATTGCAGACTTCAAGCAGTTCACAATCGACACGTACAGACAGCCATCTGAGTACGAAGCCCCCTCAATGAAAGTGGGGTGGTTCCATTATAGTCATTCTGTGTTATGCAACTTCCGTGCATGCACATACACACACAACTGACTGTTCTCGAGAGAATAACAGTGGATTGAATGTTCTAGCATTAACATTACTTTGGCAATCGTAGCTGGAGAAACAATGTCCTGTCCAAAACCCCCTGGACAGCTGGTTGTTATTAGCTTATCTGATGCAGTTCCCGGAATCAACGGAACTTAGCTTCTGACAAACATTTACTGGAAACCCAGCACGATGTTCCCATAAATAACATTCCTTAGCAGTTCAGCTGGAGAACCACACTAGATTCTGTACCATTCTGATAACCAATGTAACTGATGACCTATTGACCTTAAAAGGTCACTACAGTATCCTTGTTTTTTTATCTTCTTCTAATTACCTTTTGAGTGATGGTGCTGCTGTGACAAGTGAATTTCCCCACTGTAGGATCAATAAAGTCTATTCTATTCTATTCTTCTATTCTATTCTAAAGACGAGGAGAGAAAACGGTGAACTCAGAGGCTCACTTTATTTGACACCACAACCCCTCACACAACACACACCCGAGTAGGGACCTTCCTTGGACATCCTACAATTCCAAATTACGCGTCCCTCCCAGTCCCGCTTCGGTCGCCCTAGCCTCTCACTGACACCACATTGAAAAGGCAATTTAAAAGTGACATTTCTGTTTGTCTCTGAACATATTATTACACACTGGACTACAAGTAATACATCTGAAAAGTTATATTATTGCATGAATAAAATAAAGTTTGGAAATTTCAGATTTTCTTAAGCTTTTCTACAATTCAAAGTGGACTGAAACCAGACCAAAACCGTGACCCAAAAACCGAGGTACAGACCGGACCGTGGGGAAAGTGCACCGTTGCATCCCTAGTTGTTAGACACGTGTTAGACACATGTTAGACTGTTGTTAGACTGTTGTTAGACACGTTTGACTGTTGTTTGACACATGGTATATTGTTTTTAACATGTTGAGATGATAATAAACTTTATCTGACAACAGTGCAGACTAATAGAGGAGACAGGATGAAGGCAGGTAGTTAAGACCTGGCAGTATACACGAGATGTGATTATTCTCCAGTCTTGCCAGGCACTTTGAAAGACCTCCAAATTAAAACATGCCTTTTCACTTATTCAAAAGAGAATGAATTAGAGCACTTAACTGATGGGTAATTGAGTCAGAGTCAACTGAGACTTAAAGGATAAAACAGAAAGGTGTTTACAAATCTAACAATTACTGACAAAGATTTAAACAGCAAATTAAACACACACACACACACATTCACACAGGGGCATAATTATATATGAGTTAACAATGTTATCCTGTCCTTTCTTTAATCCATTTTGAACACTGACCATATCTAGTAAATCCACTGATGCATCCATGCTGCTCAGTACCAAAGCTGAACTAGTTCACTACTTACCAAAAGAACCAATCAGCTGGCAGAACCCGCTGTTGAATGTGTGAGAGTGCAGAACTTACAAAATCACATGAATCTCACGACTAGTAATGTGACGCTCACGAACAAATCAAGTCTTTTGAACAAATTTTCAAAGTTATGATGGATGATGAGACCCGAGTCTATGTAGTGAACCGTTCATCTTGTCTTTCAGTAACAACCCCCCCCCATGGACATCAGTGGAGTGCTAACCCCCACACCCCCTGAAACGGCTCTGCTTCATTCAAAAGACTGGCTCTTTTGAACGGCTCTTTGAGGTAAACAACCGACTAATGAACGGCTCCCTTCAAAAAGCCATAAATCCCATCACTACTCACGACAATTAAAGGAACAAAGTAGTATCAAGCTGCTGTTATTTATTTGTTGTTGGTGTTTATAGAAACAAAACTCATCTGCAGGGCTTTAGGCCCAGGGCTGAGTTTTATGCCTCAGACCGGCCCACTTTAGATCAGGACCTGTTATTATTAATATCATGTATTCTTTACACTAGTCAGAATATTCTGTTTAAATGTTCACAGACATCTAAATCCTAAAAATGAAATAAAATCAATAATGATTAATATTACTTTTTCATTAAAAGATGAATTATCTGTGAACACCTTTATATTTATTATTGTCCACCTTAAGCAGACATTTGCTTATTTCTAACTGAGCTGAGCTGTGGGAGAAAATATTCAGACTTATTTCATCTTATTTTTTATCACCTGTGGGTTTGGTGTATTTATTAACTTACCATTAACTATAAAATTATATATTAATAGGTCACTACAATCATTTGGGCAAAGAAAGTGTTTCTATTGGAACTAAAGCTTGTTGGCAGCAGCTCACCTGTTCCTTCCACACTGACAGGAGAAATCCCCTCACCAAATAGCAGGTGAACAACAGAGTGTCGTGACTGAACACCGGTCGGAAAAAAAACAAGCAATAAACCAAAAAGACGATTCAAAACACAGACCTCAGACTGAGCCCGAGCCTGCCTGAATTTTTGCCTTGGGTATTAACTCATATGCCTGGAGAATAGCTGATTTAACTAAGTCATAATCCAGACTATCGGTCACCGACAGGGCAGACATCACCTCCAGTGCTCTATCACTTAATTTACACTGGAGTCACAGAGACCACATCCCGCGGTGCCATTGGAGCGCGTCCGCAATCTGCTCATAAGCTACAAAGTAGCTGTCCACCTTGCTCTCTCTAATAACAGGCATGAATGAAATACACTTATTGATGTTAAGTCTTGGCGGTGCGGGGTGTAGCAGGTTCAACCTTGCTAGCTGTCAGCTTCTAACCTAACCCTAACCTCTTTTAGGCGAAGGTTGGTTAAAAACATGGAGGGGTTCAGAGATCATTTTTTTCTCCATTATCTCACCCTCAGTCTTAGCGTCCTCACATTTCGGCAAAGGATTTATCATTGCTGCTGGCTTCAGAGGAGTCATGCTCCAACGAGACAGCAGGTGCCAGCACCCCAAGTATTTCTAAATGCTGAACAATCAGTTGCATTATTTCAGCTCATAACAAAGTCCCTGAAATATCGAGACCGAGGTGGGCAGCCACTCGCTTTAGGTCGGCTTTTCGGCAACGCTCCAGCACCTCAAGAAAAGGTGCCTCCATAAAAACCTCTACATCAAACTGAGCCATAACAAGACACTCAAACAAACACCCACACCAACTGCTAATTGTAAAATCCAAATGCTGCAATACTTGTCACATACAACAAACGTAACCGGGTTCTACAGGTCTAATAGTCCACTAACTAAAATAACAAGTCTAGAATTATTAAAACAATCCCGGACGAGCCCCCATTTATGCTACAGACTCATTCAAGGCTCTCTAGGATAGAAGGGCCGACAACATAAACGAGACGAGTCAGGTTTCAAGTTAAATAAAAAAATGCTTTTATTTTGAAACCACCTGCAGTTTTAAGCCAAGCGGGTGGACCACCAGACCTGCAGGATAAACAAACAACAAAAGGTGAGTGGGTATAATCCACTAAACAAACTGACAATAACCCTTTCAGGGAGAAAACACCCTACTTGGGATTAATAAGGAAAAATAAGGAAACTAAAATTCAACCCCTTTTGGGAGGGAATCAAAACAGCATTTGGATCAAAGGCTGGAAGGGCCAAACAGCCTCCAGATGAGACAGGGAGGCTAAGGCCTGATTCACAAAACTGGCTAAAAATCAGCTTTCTGTACAAGTGAGTGGGGGTAAAACAATGATAATAGTTAAACTAAGAGCTTTACTCAAGAGGAGGCTTAATGTTTAAGAAACTCAGTGGAATCTATAAAAAATCCTTGTTCTTGGAACAAACAAAAGAAGTGGACAACCAAGCTACTTTTACCAATAATGGTTCCTAATAACCCAAGATATCTAATAGTAATAATAAAATAGACGAAAAGGAGAAATAAGGAGCGGTATCGTCTGCTTACTAACTAGTGGTTTGTATTAAATAAACTTAAAGATACTTATCACTCCATAGATCCTGTCAAAAGGTTGCAGAACCTGCACATGGAGGAATCTCCGAACATCAGCTTAGGGATCCTCATCCCAGCCTTCAAATCAGCGGCTTTCTCCTTCTCAGCTCAACGTCCTCTCAACTTCTTTAATTGGTTCAGCTCCATGAACCAGTCTTCTACAAGAAGTGACGTTGAACCGGAAGTGAGACCATGTGACTATGTCCCACCACACAGACCACAGAAAAGTGGTAAAAAAAAACCTTGAACACCCTATTTACTTTCCCATTGTAAAATGTCTAGATAACTGTGGAGCTCTAAGCAAATAACTTTTAGCAGTTGTATTAATTATCTTTGAATAATGACTAGAAAATGTAAAAAGAGTAATAACATTCCACACAATATGATTATATTTTAGTATATGGATGCTTTGAATTATTTCTGTTGTGGTGAAATCACAATTGGTGAAGTACAATTTTTATCCAACCTAGAAATACAATAAATTTTTCACAGTGAAATGGGTTCTGCACACCTGTACACAGGAAGAAAAAAAATCTAAAATTAACATACCCTCTCTTCAGCAATCCATTTTTGTTGTAATTTCTCAACTCGATGTGCATCTTGAATTGATAGACTTTCTCCAAGAAGTCCTTTCACACCTGATCTTGTTCACCCTGAGGACTGTTTGTGGTATGTGAGTGAGTGTGTGTTTGTTTGTCTCTGTGTCCCTGTGATGAACTGGAGACCTGTCCAGTAGGGGTGCAGCCAAACCCAAATACGGTATTCGGAAAGGCACAAATATGTTTTTTACGAATTCTTATTTCTAACAAATACTTTAAAAAATATTTGTATTCGGGAACAAGAGAAACTTTTTGTCAAAAGGCTGCGTTTCCTCATGAGATCGCAGCAGATGAGTGAGCGAGAGCCATGCGAACCCCCCCCTCCCCTCTCAACAAGTACAAATTCAGACCCAAATACTGGTTGCTTTGAACACCCCTACTGTCCAGGGTGTCCCTGCCTATTGCCTTATGACTGCAGGAGTTAGACACCAGCTCCATGGGAGAGAGAGTAAGTGAATAATAAAAAAACTTAAATAGATTAAAAACAAGTGTCCCTGAATAAGGATGACAGGTCTAAGTTGAACAGAATGATTATTATAGTGTATGAGGACAATGTTCTCATATGAGGACACAGAGTCTCAGGAGGTTAAGTCCACTATCAGACTAATGCATTTAACTGCTGCAGAATAATGCAGACAGAGGTAATATCAGGCACTGTCCCACACATCGCTGGAGTCATTGAGATATGTTATTGGATGGTTGCAACATTGATTCAGGACAAAATTCTGTCGATGGTTCAGGATTGAAAGATTGTACTTGTCTTTGCTCTATTACTTAAGTGTATTGAATTTCGATAACTGAACAGACTGACATCAAGGGAAAGGTTGTTCTAGGTTCTAGGAGCAGAAAATGCAAAGGTCCAATCCCTTCTGAGCTTTAGTTTAGACCTCTGACTAATGTCAAGGCTTATTGTGGTCATAAAAGTGGAGCAGGTCAAATAAATAAACATACGAATAAATAATAGTAATAAACAAAACTTTCAAACATAGTCAAAAAATATTAAAATCAATGCCAAATATGATCTTTAAGAGTGGCCAGGCCCCACCAGATGGAGCTGTGGAGCTCTATGGGTACTGACATTAATCAATTGAATAGTTTGTTTACTGTATAAAGATAATGGTGTTTTTATATATATATATATATATATATACAAATATATATATATATATATATATATATATATATATATACAACTGCACTACCTCTGACGCACCTTGACCAGGTCATGCTTGTAAATAAGAACGTGTTCTCAAACATTTTACCTGCTAAAATAAAGGTTAAACAAAGTCATAAGCATGTTTTGTATTTACGTTTTTTAGCATGATGTGTAGAAAAAAGTCAAAACTAAATATAATTTTATTCAGAACAGATTTTCATTGTGCTCTTCTTTGCATCATTCACCTCCACGATAAATAACTGCAACTCTGCACATCAATTAAGGTAACATTTACATAAATGGCAGGACCTAATTTCCCCTAGAGAACAATATCACAGAGCACTACCCTGCCTGCTTTATTCCCATGGTGCAACTTGAAGCCATTTCTCCTGCTAGTTCAGCTTGGATGCTTTTACAGCTCGTGTTCTAACTCAGCTCTGTTGGACCAGACATTTACCATTCTAGGAAGGTCTATGGCAACATGACTCACTTTGCTTTTGACAACAATGGCCTTTCCATAGATGCATCTGTTTTCCTTAGACCAGTTTTTGTAATGACCACTGCAGGTATGGAGGTGATGAGAACCTGCAGGGGTTTGCTGATGTCCTTGTTCTTTGCAGCAGCAGCTCAGGAGTTTGAGTGGATTGTCCAGTAATTGGAGGGTTGTAGGATCGATCCCGGCTCCCGGCAGAGAATGCTGCTGTTGTGTCCTTGGGCAAGACACTTAACCCACATTGCCTGATGGTGGTGGTTGGAGGGACCGGTGGCGCCAGTGCTCGGCAGCCTCACCTCTGTCAGTGTGCCCCAGGGCAGCTGTGGCTACATTTTAGCTCATCACCATCAGCATGTGAATGTGTGTTTGCATGGATGAATGACTGATTGTGTTGTGAAGCACCTTGGGGGGCTGTAGAACCCTGGAAGGTGTTATAAAAATACAGGTCATTTACCATTTGTTGGTGGGTACACATTGGTTGGTACACATCAGTCATTCTGACACCTAATGAAACCTTCCTAGTGCCATCTTGAGGCTTCATAATTTATTTCTCCTGGCTTTCAAAGACATAAACTACAGTGAATAAATGAATATAGACCTTGGACTGATTAGCTTTAGCATAAAAATGTAAAATACCTGAGAAAATGGGTTTAATCATCAAACATTCACCAGAATCACTTGCTTCCAGGATTACAGTACCTGAGCTTTGTGAAGCCTAGTGAAGTTTAAGGCTATGTTCACACTGCAGGCAAAAGCGAATCAAATCCACATGTTGACCTGCCTGTGACCCTTATCTGATTTTTTTGTGACAGTCTGAACAGCACAGATTCGATTTTTCCTAATCCGATTCAGGTCGTTTCAATATGTAGTACTGATTGCGACACTTATGCGCATTTTTTGAAAGTGAATGCAGTCTGAATGGTCATGTCGCATTAAATCCGCCTCCTATCCGAAGTTTTTGCAGTCTGAACGGTCATGTCGCATTAAATCCACCTCCTACGTCACTGCTCAGCGGAGGTGAGCGTCGTGTCAGGACCTTTCTGAGGAGGATCGCTGAAGAGCAGCGCTGACAGAAGGATTCAGGGGTCTGTGGGACATCCTGTCAAGTTTTGGAATTAAAAATACAAGAAAGCATGAGAGCGGGAGGTGCTGCTGGAGCGAAGCGCACCTCCGGTCTCGGTCTCCGTGAGAGCGGGGCGGGGGGGTTCCGTGAATGAACTTAATACCAAAACATTTTCAGGGAATACTAACTCGGGAAGACGGTGGGAATAAGGAGTAAAATAGTTTTTAAAATAGTTTCCAGCCCAAAACGAGAGACTCAGGTGGGGTCCTGTGGTTGAAATGTCTGTGAGACTTTCACATCACAACTCCACCTCTCCTGGTTCTGACTGTGACTTCTTGTCTTCTGCGCATGCGGGTCGCTTTGGGGCCGTGAAGCATCCACACTGGAGAGTGTTTGATGTCGCATTTCAGTTATAATGTGAACAGCCACACAAAAAAATCGTATTTACTCAAAAAATCGGAATTGAGCATCAAGACCTGCAGTGTGAACGTAGCCTAAGTGACGAGTAAAGAATCACTAGTGTAAAGTTTATACAAACAAAACAGAAATAAGAAGATGAGACTTGGCAAGAATCTCCTGAAAGAGGAGGTCAGAACTGGAGCGTCCAATCCACTGAGCAGAAGGCACCTACAAAGCCAAGTAGCTGGACTTTATGATCTAATTGGTTTAGTAACACCTGTCAAACAAAGGGGAGCTATTCTTGTAAGGAAGGCTTTCCAGGAAACTGCCTGTGGAAAGATGAGTCGTGAAACATGGGACAAACCACTTTCAGATAGCTTAAGAGAAGAAGCTATTAAGCTGTTTGAAGACTACCTGGAGCTTGGCCTTGTTAAGTTCCACAGGAGCCTGACACCAACAGCCTGGAAAGGCAAGCCATGGGGAATTACCTTCTCTGATGGGAGCGATAAGTCATATGGAGCTGTAATGTATTTAAGATGGGAAACAGAAAGAGGACCATTGTTAGGTTTGTAGAAGCAAAGGCTAAACTGACCTCACTGGATCAGAAGGGGGAAGCTGTTAAAGCCAAGATCTGTGGTGCAGTCTATGCAGCTAGGCTCAGAAAATATTTTGAAAAACATGGACGACTGGAAGTAGAAAGATGGTTCCATTTCTTAGACAGCCAGACAGTCCTAGGGGCCATTCAAAGAGAAAGCTATGGATACCAGACCTTCTTTGCAAACCGAGTGGGAGAGATCCAAAGGTCTGGACTAGTTGAGGACTGGTGGTGGATCCCTGGAGCATATAACATCGCTGACATCATCACATGAGGTGGCACCACTGAGGACTTCAGAGAGGATTCTGCATGGCAAAGAGGCCCAGAATTCCTAAGGTGGTCAGAAAATGGATGGCCTAAGAAATCTGCTGCAGAAGTCACAGCTTATGCTCGGGAGAGTATAAACAAGCTTCAGAAAAAGGCCTTCACAAGAGTAATGAAAGCTCAAACAAAGAAGCATGAAACCATTATAAGTAAACCACCTACTTGTCAAGTACCGTATTTTCCGCACCATAAGGCGCATTTAAAAACCTTTGATTTTCCCGTTAACCGGCACTGCGCCTTTTAATACGATGCACCTTTTATACGGACGTAAGTGAGGCCAGCCACACCTGCGTTCGCAGGCAAACAAAGAGCTGGCCCTTAGCCAGGTGTGGCCTGCCAGGCTGATGGCCAGAAGTTGTCGCCGATGGTCATCTTCAAGCGGAAAACTTTACCCAAAGAAAAGTTTCCCGCCGGCGTGATCATCAAGGCGAACCCGAAGGGCTGGATGGATGAGGACATGATGGCGGCGTGGCTGCGGGAGGTGTACACCAAAAGACGGGATGGCTTCTTCCACACTTCTCCAGCCATGCTGATCTGCGACTCCATGCGGGCCCATCTCACCGACGCCGTTAAAGTCCAGGTGAAGAGGATGAACACGGAGCTCGCCATCATACCGGGTGGATTAACCAAAGAACACCAGCCGCTGGACATTGGGGTGAACCGGTCGTTCAAAGCGAAAGTCCGAGCAGCGTGGGAGCGCTGGATGACTGATGGCGAACACAAGTTCACCAAGACGGGCAGGCAGCGCCGATCGACTTATGCCACCATCTGTGAGTGGATCGCTGATGCCTGGGCCAAAGTTTCCATCCAGACTGTTGTTCGAGCTTTCACCAAGGCCGGGATCACAACGGGAGAGCCGAGCAACGACAGTGACATTGACTCTGATGGCGATGAGCCGGGCGCGTCGGAGCCAAGCACGCTGGGTTCAGTGCTGGGTCAGCTCTTCATGACAGACACGGAGGACGAGGGTTTTGAGGGATTTATGGACGACGAATGAAAAAAAATGTGAGTAAAAATAAAGTTTGATTTTTGATCTAACTCCTTTGTTTGGCTTATTGTACCAATTGCTGGGTGCGCCCTATAATCAGGTGAGCCTTATGTGTGGACCAAACCTTTAACTAGGACGCTGATTGGCTGTGCGCCTTATAATCAGGTGAGCCTTATGGTGCGGAAAATACGGTAATCAGAAACCTGGTGGAAGTGAAGAAGTTCAGCACTTTGCAAGACTTGTTCATGTCATTGCTTGGATCTACCGTGCTGCCAAAAAATGGTTGGAAGTGAAGAAAAAGAGCATTACAAAGGAAGCAAGGGGCAAAGAGCAAGAACAGAACACTACATTGACTGTAAAGGAGAGGGAAGATGCACTTGAAATCTTTTCCTCGCAGCACAAGAAGGACATACATTCACAAATACAGCTTTAAACAGACTGGTGGTATACAGAGATCCAAATTCTGGGCTTTTAGTCTGTGGAGGCAGGGTTCAGATGTTTATGGAAAACAGAACTGCTGTACCAGTTGTGCCATATGATGCATGGATATCCACGCTTTTAGCACGAGATCCCCACGCTGCAAACCATGAAGATGTGGCAGGAACACTTCTCAGGATGAGGAGAAGAGCCTGGGTGATTAAAAGACGCAGACATGCTAAGAAAGTAGTTGACAGTTGTGTAACATGCAGAAAACTCAAAGCAAAGCTGTGTCAGCAGGTTATGAGTGACTTTCCATCTGAGAGAGTGAACCCTGCCAAGCCATTTGAATTCACAGCTGTGGATCTATTTGGGCCTTACTTGGTGAAAGATGAAGTGAAAAAGAAAACCAAACTAAAGGTCTGGGGCATTGTATTTTGCTGCATGGCTTCAAGGGCCATTTATGCCGATGTTGTGACTGACCAGTCATTAGAGGGGTTCCTCTTAGCGTACCACAGATTTACGACAATCAGAGGACACCCCAGGAAAATATGGTCTGATCCTGGCTCAAACTTTGTTGGTGCCAAGCCTGCACTTGAAGAACTGTATGCCTTCTTAAGAAGGATGGATAAAACAGAAGTTCAAAATAAAGCTGCACAAGATGGAACTGAGTGGTCATGGAAGATCCATCCAGCAGACTCTCCTCACAGAAATGGAGCAGCAGAGGCTGCTGTCCGAATCGTAAAAAGAGCCTTAACCAATCTAGGTGGTGATGGATTCTTCACACTGGGGGAATTCCAGACATTCCTTTTCACGGCTGCAAATCTGGCAAACGAGAGACCAATAGATGCCAGAATTCAAAGTCGTGAGGAATGTGTGGAGTATGTTAGTCCCAACTCTCTCTTGCTTGGACGAGCCAATCCAAAAGGAGATCCAGGGGATTTCCAATTCGGAGGCTATACATACAAAAGACTCCACAACATCCAAAGAGAAGTCGGAAAGTTTTGGAAAAAATGGTCTCAGTTGACAGGCCCAAACCTGTTTGTAAGGAGTAAATGGCACACAAAGGAGCGTAATGTGACTGTAGGAGATGTGGTGTGGCTTGCAGATCAAAATGCACTGAGAGGCCAATACAAATTGGGCAGGGTTGTCAGTGTAAACTGCGATAAAAAAGGCATTGTGAGAGATGCAAATGTGAGAACTTTTCCAAGCTACCCAGTAGCAAGTTCAAAGCCAGGAAGTAAGAAAAACCCATCACCTAAAAAGAACGACAAAACAAAAGAACTCTCATCTCGGGAACCAGCAACCATTCTCCACCGAGATGTTAGACGCCTTGTTATTCTACTACCTGTTGAAGAGCAGCAAACTCTGTTAAAAAAAAAAAAAAAAGGGAAAACTGGGTGACCCCCTTGCATTGAGAGACAAGGAGGTCAAGTGGGAGGTGTTATAATGTAGAAATACTTTGTTTCATTGTTGGTGCTTGAATTTGTTATGTAGTTACGTGTTTGCAAACAAGAGGGCAGTGTTATGCCAGAAGCAATGGGTGTGGTCACCTTGCTCCCAGGTAGAGAGACACTTGATTAGTGTTAACCCGACAGCTGGTTCCTTTTTGTTTGACCTCAGTTTGTTTGCTCAGTGTTTGGCAACCACAGAGATGCTTCTGGTTATCAACTGTTGAGTTATTTCTTCATTGCCCAAACTCGAATGGGCGTGGCACCCAACAGAGGACGCTGGACAACTATGACTCATCAGTCAAGAAAAGTAATAAAAGAGACTAAATGAGTGGAGTTGTCCAGCGTCCTCTGTTGGGTGCCACGCCCATTCGAGTTTGGGCAATGAAGAAATAACTCGACAGCGGGTGGTTCTGGTTCAGGAACTCAAAGAAATCGGTGGGTTCTTCCAACTTCATCAGAACCTGCACTCATTTATCGTTAACGATGTCATCTGCTGTGTCCTCCATGTTTTTTCCCTTTCAGGGAGCTCAGTCTATCCTTTGTTGACAACCATGTCTTACCTGTTAAATGCAGTAAGAGGCTACAGCTACATGAACATTAGCTTTTACCAACGCGCCTGGCTGCCATGCATTGCATCCACTGATTGGTCCAGCATGGACCAACACCTAATCTGATTGGCTGTTCATCTGTTCTTTATATGTAAGTTTCTATCGACTTGTTCTCAAATATCTTTTGAGGAAATATATATTGCTATC
Organism: Aphyosemion australe; assembly: GCA_006937985.1. Lineage (NCBI taxonomy): Eukaryota > Metazoa > Chordata > Actinopteri > Cyprinodontiformes > Nothobranchiidae > Aphyosemion > Aphyosemion australe. Next base: position 551,680 of record SSNS01000019.1, read on the forward strand.
ATTCTATCGCCCAGCCCTACACAGGTGAGGTACAAAAAGTTTGGAAGCATGTGCATTACTTGCACATTAAGAAAATTAAAGGAAATTTGCGTTAATGCTCTATTAACGTAGATATGATTCCCATCATATTGTAGCGGTTTCAGACGCCATCTAGCAGGTGTGTTGTGCAGCAGGAAAAACGAGTCTCCAAGTAGCAACACAGAACACTTTATTTGCCGGAAGTTTCTCCCCTGATCGCTGTGCAGCTCCTCAGGTACTCCAAAACGAGCGAACATCTCATCCACCAAACTCTGAGCTGTAGTTGCAGCACTCTGATCCGGCACTGCGTACGCTTCTGGCCACTTAGTAAAGTAGTCCATGACCACCAAAACATCCTCCTGCTGATCTTTCAGCTCCTCCATGGAGAACAACTCCCTCTCCTGATCCTCAGTAGCTTCCACCGCTGCAGCCGACAGTTCCTGGTGCTGCTCTCCCACTGCTGCTGGAACAGTTTCTGGTTCTCGCTCTTCCTGGCAGAAACAGTAGCGACACTCAGTCACTAAACATGGACACCGGGACAGCGCGTCAGCGTTAGCATGCTGACGGTCGGGGTGGTGCTGGATCTCAAAGTTGTACTCTTGCAGAATCTCCAGCCACCTAGCCACCTGTCCCTCCGGCTGTTTAAAGTTCAATAGCCAGGTGAGGCTAGCATGATCAGTCCGAAGCTTGAACTTGGTCCCCAGCAGGTACGGCCGGAAGTGTCTCAGCCAAAACCACCGCTAGCAGCTCTCACCTGGTGACGCAGTAGTTTCTCTCACTCCGACTGAGACTGCAGCTGTAATAAGACACAACTTTTTCTCCATCTTCACCTGTTTGGGGGAGCATGGCTCCCACTCCCACGTTGCTAGCATCTGTATCCAAAACAAAAGGTTGGGCGGGGTCCGGATATGCCAGGACCGGCGCATCAACTAGCGCCGCCTTGAGCTGATGGAAAGCTGCAGTGCACTCCTCACTTCATTCAAACCACCTGCCCTTCTCGACTAGCCGATGCAGAGGGCTAGCCACAGTAGCAAATCCTTTCACAAAGCGGCAGTAGTAGGAAGCCAACCCCAGGAAACTCCGCAGCTCCGAGACACTTTTTGGCACAGGCCAGTCCTTCACAGCAACAACCTTAGCAGAGTCTGTTACCACTCCCTGCTCGCTGATGACATGGTCGAGGAAATGGGTCTGGTGAGTGAGCAGCGTGCACTTAGCGGGATTCAAGCATGACAGCGAGTATCCCACTTCTGACACCAATGTAGGGGTTTCAGACGCCATCTAGCGGGTGTGTTGTGCAGCAGGAAAAACGAGTCTCCAAGTAGCAACACAGAATACTTTATTTGCCGGAACGGCTCCCCTCTTCACCCCCCGACAAACAAACATGAACTACAGTGCCGAACAACACCAACTGAAAATGACATAAAATGAACACTGACTGAACGTTAACTAAAACTAAACAACACTAACATAACCCCGGACAAAATAACCCCCCAAAACACCACAAAAACACACTAAAATAACCCCGAATTAGCCCCCCAGGATGCAACATGGCCCTGCCCGGCCTAGCTTTGGGCAGGGCCGCCACAATATTTTGCAGATGTTTCTCTGCTTAACATCCTACTCCTTAAACCCAATCTAGGTCCATATAACTGACATTGCCCTGTCTTATTTACACGTACTTTTCTCCTTCACCTGTTCTATGCTTGCAGCAGCCACTGATTTATGTGTTCATCCATAGCAGCCCCAGCTTGAAAAACAGCTTGAAACGTGAACGTGAGTCTATATGAATCCCTTTACTTCAGTTAGTTTGGAATCAAACTGGATAAAAGATCCAGCTTCCCAGTAAGTGTTATTATTAAGCCAGTTGAACATCTCTATTATTTATGTCTTCTGTCTTAGGTCAGGCCATGACAGCCATCCTTTTTCAAAAATGCAACAATATTATGTTAAATGAACTGAAGCCATAATGCTGCCAACAGAATGATTTGTGAGGGAGTAAAGTTCATGTTCCTGCCCAGTGTTGTACTGCCCTGTCAGTTTGAGGAAAATAAAAATGGATCTGATTATCACAATGTTCTTCTCTGATGAACATTCTCTGTATCGACCTTTCTCTCTGCTGAAGAAGTGAATCAATAAAAGGTTTAAGGGTTTAAAAATGGTAAAAAAAAAAAAAAAAAAAGCAGGGTTGAGATTAAAATACTATTAAATATTCATTCTTAGAAGTCTTAGAACAAGAATAAGAGTTTACTCAGAAGGCCAATTTTCTCACTGAAGAGCCATTTTGGCTCTTTGAGCCACATTTTTGTATGAAAATGATGAAGAACATTTAGCTTCCTATAACTTTAAGGTGTTCCAGACACCAGCAAAAACGCTTCATGAAAATGTTTAGCTACATTTTGGAGACTGGGCTTCTATGAGAATCCTGTTACACCTTGATTGGTTCATTAATGAGCAGCTGGTCTGCAGTTAGCTTACATTTTATAAACAAATTTCATCACAGTTTAATGCAAACATCAGTTTATAAATCGTCATATTGCCATGAATTTTGAATTTCTCGTCAGATATTAAGGGAAAACAGTTAGAAATTAATACCAGACTCAACCCACAGATGCACATGAAAGTACTTTCAGCTATTGATGGTGATATTTACCTTGTAAATAACCATTAACTTGCCAATTCACAACTTGATGCAGGTGTAAGGGTTTAGAAAAGAATGTTGCACAAACTGCTATGAAATCTGGGAGATTGGAGCCATTTTAAGGTGACAGCAATCCACTTAGGGACTTGGCTTCTCTCAGACTGTCTCATAGCTCATCTGTCTTAAAACGTGCTGCTTCTACAGATAAGGAGTTGCTCGGGAAGCCATTTACAATGAGTGAGATATAAATTATTCATAACTTTTACAAAGAAATACGTCAAAATAACCAAAAATCTCTTTAATTAAATAAAAAATACATAGATGCATTAAAAATAATTATCACTTAGGATATAAACCTTCAATATCATCATCATCATCATCATCATTTATTAAGCACTTTTACTCAAATGTTGCACTTCTATAACGCTTTCTGGAGTCCTAGAATCCCCAAAGGTATGTTGCAACACAAGTCATTCACCCATTGACACACACATTCACATAGATGTCTCCAAGTACGTGGGTGGGGCTATAGAGGCATGGAGAAGTTTTTGGTGTCCTTCCTAAGCACCACAAGTTAGTAAACAAAGGCGGCCGTGAGCTGTGTTGCTTTTGGAGACTCTGACATGAGCCACACAGCTTCCTACTCTCTCACTGAGCAGCTGTGCTACTGTGGGCTCCTCTCAGAGCAGACGGTCAGTCCTCTTGCTCCCGCAGCCAGTTCAAGCTGCAGTCAGAGAAGACATTTACCTTACTGCATCCAGATTGCTAATGAATTGCAGGAAGCCGCTACTGGCTGATTGTACCTGCCAATCAGAGGCTCCCACTAGTAGGTAGGCATGAACTTCAGCCAGTCAATCTGTCCATAGGTAGGTGTGTGTGTGTTTGGATCAGCACAAGATGGACTGCAGGGCAGCAGGGCTGAAAAACACAGTCGGCTCAGCAGTCCACCAATGTAAATACAATTACCCTAGGGCTAGACTGAGCTGACCCGTGTGTAAATGAGGCTTAATTCAGCTTGTAAAAACAAGTGATTATAAACACATGTCACACATGTGACGTCAGAACATTTTTATTGCAGGCAGTGATGTAAAACCTTATTTATTTATGTTCAGAATCAATTGCTGACAATGGAGAATTTGCAAATCTCCACCTTACTCAGACTTTTATGAAAGAATGGAATGGGACCTGTGGAATCTCAGATGTTCTATTGAGGTTTTAAATCTCATAGCACTGAACCTGCAAAATTGAGAGTTTTTAAATAATTACTTTTAATTACTGATTTGCGATTCGGTGGTCCTACTATTAGATTTGGCAGTAGCTTTCGATACAGTCGACCATGATTTTTTTTTTTAATCTCAGAAACATGTTGGTCTTAAATGTACGGTTCTCCAATGATTTTATTCCTACTTGTCTGGCAGAACCTTTTATGTGAATATGGGCTCTTTCAGTTCTGGTGATGCCCCTCTAAGTTGTGGTGTGCCCCAAGGTTCTGTTCTGGGTCCTGCTCTTTTTGCTTCATATCCACTTTCTCTGGGATCCATTTTTCAAAATTATAAGATCTCCTTTCATTGTTTTACAAATGATCTTCAAATCTTTCTGCCTCTACAAACAGGAGCTGACTCACTTAATCTGTTATTAAAATGCCTATGACGTGAAAAAGTAGATGGCTCTAAACTTTCTCAAATGAAGTTGTCATGTTTGGCAGTTCAAGTATTCAGGACACTTCTGATTGTTTGCTGGGCCCTTTGTATTCCTATTATAAGACAATTGCCAAAAATCTTGGGATTTAAATTGATAACACTTTTAAGTTATGAACTAAGGGTTTATCTGTTTTAATGCCACTGAACAAAAATATAAACGCAAAGCTTTTGGTTTTGCTCCCATTTTTCATGAGCTGAACTCAAAGATCTAAAACATTTTCTAATTACACAAAATTCTCAAAACTCTCAAATATTGTTCACAAATCCGTCTAAATCTGTGTTAGTGAGCACTTCTCCTTTGCCGAGATCATCCATCCCACCTCCCAGGTGTGACGTATCAGGGTTCTGATTACACAGCATGAATTCTGCACAGGTGTGCTTTAGACAGACCACAATAAAAGGCCACTCAGAAATGTGCAGTTTGATCACACGGCACAATGCCACAGATGTCACAACTTTTGATGGAGCGTGTAATCAGCATGCTGACCGCAGGAATGTCTACCAGAACTGTTGCCTATTAAATGAATGTTCATGCCTCTACCATAAGCCATTTCCAAAGGTGTTTCAGAGAATTTGGCAGTACACTGTTCAGGGCAGATGGCAGACAGCATGTGTGGATTTGTGTGGGTGAGCGGTTTGCCGACGTCAAAGTTGTGGATCGAGTAGCCCATGGTAGCGGTCAGGTCATGGTATGGGGAGGGGTATGTTTTTGACAATGAACACAAGTGCATTTTATTGATGGCATTTTGAATGCACAGATACCGAGATGAGATCCCGAGGCCCATTCACCCACAACCATCACCTCATGTTGCAGCATGATAATGCATGTTTCTTGGAAGCTGAACATCCCAGTTTTTGCATTGTAGGGCCTGTTAAAATCTATGTGGCAAAACCCCTGTGGGGTAATCTAACACATGTTGTATCATTTTAAACATGTGGCCCACTTTCAGATTGATGTATAATCAAATTGTCTTCATACATTTAGAGTGTTCAGTTTGTACATCTTAATTCAAAGCAGTAAAATTGCAAAGCAAGCTTTCTTACGATGACTTTTTTAATTTAAAACTGAAGTGCTCATCACTTCCCAGCCGTGGTTCGTTTTAGGTGTGCACTGCAGCAGAATACATAAACAGCACCTGTTCCAGTTCCTTCTCTGCCACCAGTCTCTGTTCTTCATGCTGATTCTGACCCAGAGGAAGACCTTTAATCTGGATGTTCCATCAAATCTAGCAACTCGCTCCGAGCAGAAACTCATTGTTCAAGTGAAGGAAACTTTATTGCACATGATCATTTAGAGTTGCAGTCTTACTCACAGCATTTGAACCTGCATGAGTAAACAACACAGAGCTTCCAACTGTTTAATTCACTCTGAGAGTCTATTAAAGCCACGGCGTCTGTTATGTACATAAAACAAATTACAGCCTCGGCTTTATGAAATCTTTGCTTGCATCTTCACATTTGTTTTACCTTTCTTGTATTTACCACTTTCCTTTTATTCACACTTACATTTTTTATACTCTCTCTCTCTCTCTCTCTCTCTCTCTCTCTCTCTCTCTCTCTCTCTCTCTCTCTCTCTCTCTCTCTCTCTCTCTCTCTCTCTCTCACACACACACACTCCCAGTATTCTCCGCAGCACTCTGCGAGCGTGGCCGGTCCAGATAGGACTTAATTTGCCCTGCCTCCAGATGAAAACATGCTATGCCTCCTCTCTGTGAACAGACTGGCCAATAGAGTGGAAACGGGAGGGAGATGAAGCGTGGAGCCAAGTGCTGAATACCAAGAGAGATTACAGAGCCACAATGGCAACGAGGTAACTCCTGACTGCAGCCTGGAGTACAAGTGGATGTTTACAGATTCACAAAGAGGACATTTATCACTGACAAAGGAAAAATAAAGATGTTTACATGAGGAAGACTCAAGATGTTGGAAGATTAAAAAAATATGAGACCTGTGCACGTTTTCCCCCATGAAGATCATTTAAGATCATTTAAATCAAGTTAAACTCTGTTAAACATGTTTTCATTATAAAAATCACCGGGGGGGGGGGGGGGGGGGGGGG
>SSNS01000019.1:558123-574728 GCA_006937985.1 Aphyosemion australe
GATTTTTAATTGAATAAACTTTTTCTTCTATTGCACATCAAACTTATCAGATCTAATGGTTTGCATTATTTACCTTTGAATATTAACAATATTTTTGGGGGTTGGTGGGTTGCTTTGCCCTGCGTTGGGTGGGGTGGCCTGCTTCATAGTTATCCCAGTAAGAACAGAACCATTTCATGGGCCCGGGACTGGTTACTCCCTCTGTGCAGCAGTACGTGGACCAGAGAGTGTAGTGTGAGTGGGTGTGGGTGAGTGGGTTTTGGACTCCACCCTCTCCTGGTACATGGCACTACAACATCTTAGGCCTGTCCTCCCCCTGTCACATTTCCTGTTGGTGGTGCCTCCGTCTGCCTCTCGTGTCTGAGACTTGGTGTTGTGACATCTGCCGGCTCACTCCCGGTGACTGCCTGGTGGGGCCTGTGTCCTTGGGCTCCTCCGGGGTCTGGGCACCCTAAGGTCCACTGAGGTCCGGGCAGGATCTGCCCTGATGTGAGCGGCAGCAAGTGGGGCCTGAGAGCTCGCCTCTATGAGCTCCAGTGGAGAAACCTTACATACACAATCATCTGTACACACACAGGTGCTCACATGGTGTCCTCACAATTATGGACTCAGTTGTTTTTGATACTTTACTTTGGGCGGTGGTTGGCATTAAATGCACCATGAATTAATTATTACCTTTTACTCTTCAGTTAACATTGTTACTATTATATATCCTTATGTTGATTGGTGCTGTGTTATCTCAGTTCTGTTGTATTTGTGTGTCCCTTTCTTTCTCTTTCTCTTTCTGCAGGTCTAGAAGTGAATTCTTGTACCTGTATTATTTATTTTTGTGAACTTTTTATCCCCACCTCCCCGGCTTTCTTCTCCCTCCTTTCTCTTTCCTTTTTGTCTGCATGTCTGTTGGGATAAAAAACAAAACAAAAGCATTTCTGATAAAGTTCTGATATCAGACGGGGCATTATAGCTGAATCTGTAATGCTCCACCTGTGAGAGTAAAACTTTAAGGCATCAGTTCTGATTGCTTCACAGCCAAACAGGACATGGAGAAAGAAACAAACATAAAAAAAACATAAAACTTTGTGTTTTACAGTTGAGGACCTAAACAGACTGAAAAAGAACAAAATTAAACCTGAAATTTTGATCAAATAAAAGTGCTGACGAAACGACAAAAACAACGTATAAACAGTGTTGGGACCAGAAGCTTCAACTCATACAGACCCAGAAAGGCAATTTAGGACAAATGAAGCTTTGCTCCCAATGCTGACCCCTACTGGTTCATCTGGGTATTCACACTGGGGTTGCTTCAACAGAAACACACAGCATAATCCATGGAAATAATCAGTAAATGTTTCGTCTAATAAAATGATGTTAAAATGCGATTAATGGAAGGTTTGAGCTTGTTTTCCTCAGAGTTAGAAGTTTGGCACTGAAATAGAAATAAAAGTTTTGTTTTGTGGTTTCTTTGTTGGAAACAGTGGAGATTCAGCAATGAGCAGAGCCAATATTTACCATGGTGATAAGTTGACTTTGTTTTGTTTATTAGCTTATTAACTGATGTTTACATTCTGCTCTGTGAAGGTTTATTCTGAAAACCAACTCCTAGTTTGGGGACGATCTATTAAAATGTTTTTATGGTTGTTTTTACAAAAATTTCTGCCTGTTCATTTAAATTCAGCATAAATAAAATACATAAGATTAACACTTAGCATCACTGAAGCAAACCTTTTCTTTTAATAATCCACATTTGGCCTTTTTAAGGGATGCTCGATATTGGCTATTTACCAATATCCGATATACCGATAATGTCTAACTCTTAATTTCTGATACCGATATAAACTAAAAATAAAAGAAAAACTAAATCATTTAGGATAATAACATCACATTTCTCCTATCATGCATATTTAAGCTTTAAACATTATCTGTGCAAAATGAAAACTACTTCAGTTTAAGTTAGTAATAGGAATATGTGTGAATGACATTCTCCCTGAGATAATCCTGACAAACTCTGTGATGCCTTTAGACCAAAAATATTTTATTAAATTCATGGTGGGAAAAAGTTTGATTAATAAATTAACACATAGTACAAGTAAATTCATGTAAAAAAAGGTTAAAATGTTTTGGGTGCCAAGGTCAGGGAGAAGAGAATTCCAGAGGTGGGGAGCAGAGCGGCTGAAAGAGATGAGCAGGATTTTGAAACTGATTCTCTGTTTAATGGACAACCAGTGAAGTTGTTGCAGGATGGGCTTGATGTGATGAGATGATGGAGTCCTAGTGATGACACGTGCTGCAGCATCCTGTAGAAGCTGCAGTTTATGGAGGGATCTGCTGGGGAGACCAAAGAGAAGTGAGTTGCAGTAATCAATCCTGGATGTGACGAGGCTGTGGACAAGGATGGCAGTGGTGTGAGGAGTAAGTGATGGACAGAGGTGGGAGATGTTACGCAAGTGAAAATAAGCAGACTGAGTAATGTTGTTGATGTGAGATTGAAAAGATAGTGTGCTGTCGAGGATGACACCCAGGCTCTTAACATGAGGAGAGGGAGTAACTGCTGAGTTGTCAATAGAGATGAGGAAACCGGTAGATTTGGAGAGAATATGAGGTGTGCCTACTAGGAGGACTTCAGTTTTAGAACTGTTCAGTTTGAGGAAGTTGGAAGTGAACCAAGACATCATAAGACAGAGGGTCAGGGAGGAGGGTGGAAGTGAACCAAGACATCATAAGACAGAGGGTCAGGGAGGAGGGTGGAAGTGAACCAAGACATCATAAGACAGAGGGTCAGGGAGGAGGGTGGAAGTGAAGTTGAGGGTTTGGTTGAGAGGTAGAGCTGGGTGTCATCAGCGTAACAATGAAAATTCATGTTTTTACGGAATATGTAACCTAGTGGGAGAAGGTAAATGACGATGATGCTATGTGCTGTTAGGACAGCAAATCCATAGGGAAAATTCCTACTTCTTCACAAGGTGTGCCAAATTAAACTAAAATATATCAAAAACTAAACCTCAGATCTGTCATATTGTGACATTTTGAGAGAGAGAGATGAATCCAGAGTTCATTTATAATGTGTGTATGGTATGTAAAAGTTGGGTCACTAAAGGAGGTAAAACCGATACCGATATGTTCCGTTGTTACATTTTAATACCAATATCGGCCAATATTATTGTTAGACCGATAATATCGGACATCCCTAATCTGTAGCTTAAAAATTATCGCCAGAAATCGTTTTAATGACTCATCTGATTCTCAGCATTAGAAACATTAAATTCTCCTTTCATTTGATCAGTGAAGTGATTTAGGGTGGTCCTGACCTGCTGCAGGGATTCTAACTGGGAATGATGGTTTTCCCAACAGGATTTTATTTCTTTCACTCTCCATTAATACAACCTGCTGCTCTTTATAAAATAATGTGTTTTTCCTCTCACCTCCGGTTTCTCTTTTACCTTCTTCTCACGTCATGCATCCTTTTGGAGGAAAATGTTCCTTTTGTGCGGCTACAGCCTGATGTGTTGGGTGACCAGTTACAATTAATGATGAACAGCAAGTGAGATGCACATCTCTGAAATAGAAAAGGAAATCACCTTAAAATGAAAAAGAGGTGTTTCGTGAGTCACCAAGATGAATGTACCACGGAGAGACCACGTCCTTGCCATCTAGTGGTTTGAGTTTGTGGACTGCCTAGAGAGGAACAGAGTCAGCTGATTCACCCAGTTTAGAGTAAAGTATTTAATTGCATTGTCTCAACCCAATCCTGCTGTCCTTGTAATAATCGTATAATTAAGGAGGGAACTTAAGTTCTGTCTGTTTGATCTGAGGCTAAACCCAGCATGAGTTCTGACTGATGCAGGTTATTACTGGTATTTAACCTGAGTCTTGCTGGTCTGGTACTCTAGAGTGTGGACCATGTCTACCCACATTTTTCACGAGGCGTACTGAAAAGTCTTATGATTTTGGAGACTCTGCCTGATATTAAATCCTGCTTTGTGGAGTGTGGCAGCCTTACAGCACTGTCTCTCTCTCTCTCTCTCTCTCTCTCTCTCTCTCTCTCTCTCTCTCTCTCTCTCTCTCTCTCTGTGTGTGTGTGTGTGTGTGTGTGTGTGTGTGTGTGTGTGTGTGTGTGTGTGTGTGTGTGTGTAAGTAAGTGTCCATACTGTACAACCATACTGTGTTTTATCAAAGCCTGTAACATCTCTGAGGGCCAGACATGATGTGTCGTCGTTGGGTCTGTGGGGCCACAGCCATATCTGATGTTATTATCTCTTAATTGTTTCCACACACAGCCGTGTGTCTTCTGATTCTCAGGGCTCAACGTGGCTCTTTTATTGCTGCTCTGATCAAATCTCAGGCAGGAAGGAATCTCAGGAAGACAGTTTCCTGATTGGGGTTCCAGTTGCCATAATCCAGACTGTGTATTCCCGGTTGAGTCTACAGAAGAGAACATATGTACAACATGGCTTTATTTACCATTCTCACTGTATACAAGCTCTTATTGGTGAAAACAAAGTGGAACAATTTAATAGTTCCCAGGAGTTTACCAGGTTACATGGAATTATTTGTGGGCACTAAATGGTAAGATTGTGATCGTCTTTGTTGTCTTGTTCTCATAACCCACAGCTTGGCTCCAACGTTGGACGACGGCCACTCATGTGTTAGGAGTTCACCCCGTAATCGGTGGGTTGCTGGTTCAAACCCATGCTCTATCTGTGTCAATTGTTGTGTCCTTGGGCAAGACACTTCACCCTCCTTGCCTGTTGGTGGTGGTCAGAGGGACAAGTGGTGCCATGTATGGCAGCCTCACCTCCATCAGTGTGTCCCAGGGCAGCTGTGGCTACGATGTAGCTCATTACCAGCGTGTGAATAATTCATCATCATCATAAACTTTATTAGAGACACACATGGATGCATAATACAGAAGAGAGACAGAGAACGATTTAAAAGATTTTAAAAACTATAAAAAAAACAATGTTGCAACTTTACATGAAGGTTATAAATCAATGATTCCACAGCTTTGAGTAAAACCCACAGAACTAAAAGCATTTTTAATTCAAAGTGGCCTAATTTGGCACATTTTCACCATAATTAAGATATTTTTATTAAATGTATTAATTTATGCGTTACATCACAACATCTTAGTATGTCGGTTATCTGAACGCAGGATAGGCTACCAGTTAGCGCAGATAGGCTTAATCAGTATGCCATGATTTAGAATTCGTTTTAAACTCCGTTTAATGGTTTTTAAGGCTTTGAATGGACTGGCTCCATCTTATTTGACGCAGTTGGTGCAGCCATATGTCCCCGCTCGAATGCTCCGCTCCGAGAGCCGGTTGCTGCTGGTGGCTCCTAGAGCTCGGCTAAAGACCAGAGGGGATAGGGCGTTCTCCGTAGCAGGACCAAAATTGTGGAGCGCACTTCCCCTACCTGTAAGGCTCTCTCCATCAGTAACAGTTTTTAAAACAAGGTTTTATGGTTTGGCTTTTAACTCTCTGGGTTAGATGTTGTTGACCTATACAATTTTCGCTGTTTTTAACTTGTTGGTTTTAATTGTCTTTGTTGATTTTATTAGTTTTACTTTGTTACTGTGCAGCACTTTGGTGGCATGCATCATGCCTGTAAGGGGCTCTATAAATAAAGGTGATGATGATGATGATGATGATGATGATGATGATGATGATGATGATGATGATGATGATGGCACCGGAGTAAACGCTAAAAATCAGCGCTTGCTTTGCTACGACAGCAACCGTTGGAATATTCCCCCCGATCACAGGGAACAAGTGGATGAATCGTAAACACAGAAGCAGGCTAGATGCAGAAGATGATCTCAGACTGAAGCTGCCCTCTGTTGAGCTACATTTCAACACTGTGTTCAGAGTCAAGCACACCCATCTCATTAGCTTCTGTGTGAGTCTTTAACATGCCCTAAATGATGGTTAATGAACTACTTTTGTTAACTTTTGTAGACGTTCATGTCATCATCGACAAAATGACCTGAGGATTTAACCACAGAAGGAGAGAAGTCAGCCCTGCATGGAGAAGATATCACCAGATCAACTCAGACGGTTGGCTACAGTATCACCAGCTCTACATCCTGTCACACAATCATTTACTCTCTTTGCTGAGTCATGCATGTATGCTTTATACAAAAGAGTTGACATAATACCCTCATCTTACTCCACTGCAGAGAGTAAATGGGACAGATCCACTGTTACCCCGTTTTATAAGCACAGAACTCTGGGGTTCCCTCCTGGATCAGTTACAGTAGCTGCAACTGGATCTTTGATAGGCTGAACAGAATGGATGGGTGGTGGTAAACTAAAATAAATCCATATTTTATTTGTTGGTTTTACATTTAACTAACAAGGATTGGTTTACTTTTTCATGACTACATGATGATCTTCCTCAGTGTAGCTCTCAGCTCCAAGTCATGTGAGTTAATAAGCATTTTCAGGATATTCGGAGTCATAACTGGCATAATGATTATTAACAAACACAGGCTCTTTCCATTGTAGCCTGATTGTGTTGGCTGCCTGCCCAAACCATTGTCTCAGCCTGGTTCCTAACCCTGACGGCATCGTTGATATGGCTTCCTACCAAGCTTTATTCATCTCTGCCTCCCCAGTAGACACATCTTAGATTTCCACAGTCCTGCCCTCTAATATTCTACCACTGCTAAAAGCTCTTTAACCCTGTTTTCTGTGGAAGGAACGTAACACAGACAGACAGGAGTCATTCAGACATGAATAAGTGCCGTCATAACCATATCCATGTCTGCAGGACAGAGACCCAATCACAGCTTAGGGATGAAACAGGGTTACCTTGAATCAAACTATTTTGGGAAATGATGTTTTGTGATTTAAGAAAAAAAAACATCTAAAAAGTGATGCAAAGTTTTTCAAATCACAGTTTAAGCAGGAACAATGTAAACATGTATCTGTAGGGCTACAAAGCCTCATCACCCTCAAAGGTTCCCTCATCTGTGGTTACGTGTGGATGCCCTTGGGCTGCATAGTGGTGCAGTTGACAGAACTGTTGCCTCACACCAAGAAGGGTGCAGGTTTGAATCCAAGCCATAGCCGTTCTCTGTGATGTTAGCCTGTTCTCCACATGCATGGGTGGGTTTTCACTGGGTATTCTGGTTTCCTCCAGCAGCCCAAAAGAGTAAACATACATGTTAGGTTAAACTGTGAGTCGCTTTGGTCTGCAGAATAAATAAACTAAAAGAAACCTTTTAGAGATCCATTTGTGTCTGTCTACGTAGGAGTTTGGCAAAAGGCCCTTACAAATGTTCTCATAGTTACCTCGATGTCCATCGTTCAACCCTAGAGGTGAGACCCATGTCCACACAGACAGGAGCTGCAGGGGCTTTCAGTGTGTTTCTGGCAGCGAGTCAGCTCGTCTCAGAAGCTAAAGTAGTGTAACAGAAGATGCTTCGATCAGCACGGCATAGAAGGTGAGAAATAAACCAACCACGTGGAAGGAAGACAGGCTCTCCACCTGCCACGAGTTCTCTTGTCCAGTCGCTCGTATGAAACACAGCTTGTTCTGTCCTGTAACGTTTGAATTACAGTTTCCGGTCAAAGCGTTGGACGTCCCTCGTTTTTCCTGCTGAAATATTTCAATGGACATCTTGTTCCACAGCCAATGTGCCATCACTAAACGCCAACTGTCCTCTATAAAATCAGAGAAAGATGAACGCTGTTGCAGGCCTTTCATTTGGAGACTTTATGAGGTGTATCAACATTTATTTCAACACTGGCAGAGCAGCAGTGCTCACTTTAATCTCCTCCATGTTGGTCAGAAATGGGTTTACTGCCACTGCTTTTTAAACTCGTTTAGCAAGTTTATGTGCTTCATATTTATTTTACTCAGTATTGCACACACCAGGGTAAGGTTATACATTTTCTGACCATATGAATAGATGAAAATATCAATAAATAGAACAGTTTTATAAAATTGAGTGAATCTGATAATGAGATTGTGTAAAAAAAATCTTTAATGTTTTTTTTTTCCTTAAAATTGGGAGCAGCGTCATAAATCAGCTGTGATTTATATAGCAGGCAGAAACCATGCTCGATATTCTACAGGATAATTCAACTTATCATTTAAAAATATATTATTACCCAGACAGGCCATCTCACTAAAATTAATAAAGCATAATTTAGTACATTCTGGTGTAACTATATTCTACTGTTATGCTGCTTTAGCTTCTTTAAATGAATCCATTCATCCATCTATCCATCATTTTAACCACCTAATCCTCCTCGGGTAGCTTGTGTCTGTCTACAGCAATCATCGGGCAAGACGGGGGACAACCTAGACAGGTCTCTGGTCCATCACAGTCACACATAGAGACAAACAACCAGTCACTAAGGGACACTCTATGGGTCATTTTGAGTCTTCAATTAAACTAACATGTAATTTTTTGGTCTGTGGGAAAAAAAACAGAGTACCAGAAGAAAATATGCATGGAGAGAACATACCAACTCCAAGCATGCATGGGGAGAACATGCTAACTCCAGATGTGCATGAGTGGAACATGTTAACTCCAAACATGCATGTGCAGAACATGCTAACTCCAGATGTGCATCCAATCCAATCCAATCCAATTTTATTTCTATAGCACTTTCTACACAACACTGTCGACCAAAGTGCTGTACAATAAAAAATAAAACAAACATCAATAAAACATTAAAAACACATCACAATAAAATATAGCCTAAAAAAAAATAAAAATTGAAAAATAAAAACATTTAAAAAATAAAAAAAAAAAACGAGCAGATGTACAACAATCAGGTTGTGTTAAACGCGAGTGCATAGAAGTGCGTCTTAAGAAGGGTTTTAAAAACTCCAAGCGAGGAAGCTTGCCTAATATTGCCCGGCAGCTGATTCCAAAGGCTTGGAGTCGCCACAGCAAAAGACCTATCACCTCTCCGCCTCAACCTTGTCTTCGGAACCACCAACTTCTGCTGGTCAGCCGACCTCAGCAGACGTGGTGGCTCATATGACAGGAGAATGTCGGAGAGGTATGCAGGTGCCAACCCATTCATAGATTTATAGGTCAGCACAAGAATCTTAAACTTAATTCTAAAAACAACTGGAATTCAGTGAAGAGAAGCTAGCACAGGGGTGATATGATCACACCTACGGGTGCCAGTTAGAAAACGTGCAGCAGCATTCTGCACCAACTGCAGTCTTGAGAGACAACCTTGACTCACCCCAACGTATAGACCATTACAGTAATCCATGAGCAAAACATGTTAACTCCAAACATGCATGTGCAGAACATGCTAACTCCAAATGTGCATGAGTGAAACGTTTACTCCAAACATGCATGGGCAGAACATGCTAACTCCAGATGTGCATGAGCGGAACATTCTAACTCCAGATGTGCATGAGCAGAACATGCTAACTCCAAACATGCATGTGCAGAACATGTTAACTCCAGATGTGCATGAGCGGAACATGTTAACTCCAGATGTGCATGAGCGGAACATGTTAACTCCAAACATGCATGGGCAGAACATGCTAACTCCATGCTAACAGACTGCCCAGGCAGGATTCAAAACTCAGACCCTCTTGCTACAAAGCAACCAACTGCTCCACCCTCTTTTTAGTTAATATTTTCCACATTTAGTGTTTTGATTCTAACAGCCTCCTGTCTGGAGTGTCACCAGCGGTTTCACTGACGTGTGGAAGCTCTTACCTGTAGCAGTGGGCCACTGGCACGGATGGTCACTTGATGCTGAATTATTAAAGCACCTCAGGTGAGAGGCATCAAATTTTCACAAAAATACAGAAGTCCACTTGCTTTTTTTCTTACACCCACTAGAATAGCCTTATCATGATGCATCCTTCTAAAGAAGGTCCAGGAACCTGCACAGTAAAAAGGTATTTTATGATTACATAGTCTCTATAGGTACTATTCAAAGTACAATGTATTTATAATCTACACCAAAAGGTTACACAAGAGAAACAATAAATATAAAACAAATGTGAAATTTCCTTCTTAGTGAATGACATAGAAGATAACATCTTCAAATATGATAACTACATTGCAGTTGTGTAAGATATTAAAGGGAAGTCTGTCTGAGCTTTGAAGCTTCAAAGAGGGCTGGTCCTTCTCAAGAGTCACTGTTCCCATTAAAGCTGCATATTTGATGTCGTTTTTTGATGGCATAGTCAGAACAGAGAAACAGGAGATTTAATAGGTAACTGGACTGAAAAAGATCAAATCAAGTTTAATCAGATTATAAAAATAACTTAACATTTTAGGACCCGATCCATCTAATCTTCTCTGTAGAATGCTCTGAGCTGACTCAACGATATAAAACGATCATAAAAAGTTTTACATGTGAGCCGAGTGTTGATGTGCTGACTTTTACTGCCAGAGGCTTTTGAGTCATGTGACTGTACGTAGAACCATCCACAGGGGGCCCCTCTGCTCTGATGTTAGCTGAATGTTCTTAGATCCTCTTTGCATTCCTGAACAGGACATGGAAGTGCTGAAGAGAAGTGGATGGACCCCATTTTCATACGCTACATTATATCCAGTGATGAAGGAGATCCTTCATGGTGTCCTTTCATCTTTCGTTGGCATCGTTCCACAGAGTAATAACTGCTCTTTCAGGCTGCCAGCACATTCCAATCACTTCACTTGAACCTTTGCAGTGAAAAGTCATAAAAAACCTAAAAAATCAGATTTCTGTTATAATTGATTTTGCCTTTCACCTCTCTCCCAGGTCATTTTTGTATGTTTATATAAACAGGCTTTCCTTCTCCGCCTTATCCACTTCTTTCCAGAATATGGAGTTATTTTGGTGCCAGTCACTGAGTCTGAGGGAGCACAAAGGAGTCGGGAAGCCTGAAATCAATTACTCTCTCAGGCAGTGAGTACAGACATCTTCTGTCTTGGTATAAATCTCTTCCATTACTGATGATCTACTTTCTCTTCTCTTCTGTCCCCAAACCTGTTCAACTATTCATTTCTCTGCTATTAGTTTTTTTATTTTACCCCTTAATATACCCTTTAAACTTTTCTCTAGTCAGATAATAATAATATTAATAATAATAATAATAATTATTATTATTATTATTATTATTATTATTATTATTATTATTATAAAAAGCACATCATTTAGTTCACTAGCAGTTTGAAATTGAAAGTTAAAAAGCTTTATTCTGATTATTTCAAAGCACCTTTTTTATTTTTATTTGTTGCAGATGCATCACTAACATTCATAGGTCTGAATATGTGACAAAAAACTCATCCTTGACATTCCCTTTAAGTGTCCAAATGAATAATTTCTCAACAACATTGCTGCTGGGAGCAAGTTGGGTAACAATAAAGATAAAGTCTCCACTAGGAATACTTAAGATACAAAAACGTGGCCTGGGTAGGATATGCCAAGTGTCCTTGTGAGGCCTGATGTCCTTGAGGTCTAACTAGAAGAATATGCTCAGACACACCTGATTCTAACTGCTGAATCAGCTCCTCAGCCTTCATCGGGTTCTGCAGGAGCTGCTAAACACTCGTTTTAATCAAATTTACAGTGTTCATGCTCTGCTGAAAAAACAGACCAGCATAGGTGTTACCAGCATATGTTGTGTTTTGGTGTTGGTTTAGCTGGTGGACGGAGCATACAATGCTTGTCTACCTCTTTAGCAATGAGGATGTAAGATGGGGTTTACACGATGGGGTTTACACATTGGATCACGCATGGGACAGTGTCATCGGCGAGGAGAGCGCGGGCAGCAGAGGGCGACACCGTCCCCTGGTGCCTGAGGATAAACAAAAAAGGTAGTGATGCTGCCAGGAGCGGCAAAGCTTTGAGGATGACAGCAGTATAGCGGACAAAGCGTCAGCAAAAAAGGTAAAAACAGCTCTTTCTCTGTGTTAAAAAAGAACTATGATGCAAGTGAGAAAATGGTTGTTTTAGCGTCCAGTCCCACCAGAAGCCGCTCATACTGACTGGCAGCGCTGCTTTCAGTTTATAGGGCTTTGTCTGTGCTTAGCTAACTGAGTAACTACGTCATCCCATAGTGCATGCTGGGAACTGGGGAACATTCTCCTTAACCCTTTATAGGGTAAGCGTCTATATTTAGACACTTCCACTCACATCATAAATGATGTCGGTGTGCCTTTTCACGGACTCTTAGAATTACGAGATTTCACCCAACCAATCATCACAGATCAAGCTAGTCACAGTTTGCACCGTGGCACCGTTCGACCAATCAGCACGGGGCTACGATGCGCCAATTATTGGTGTTTCTGAAAAACCAGAAAACTGCCTTCCTGGAGCTCGTCTCCTCTTGTGTTTGCGGTTGGATCTCTAAAACTAGCAATGCTAGGTTTATAAAACTCTCCCATCACAAGGTTGACTAGTGGTGCTAAATAAAGATATATGTGTTGTAAATGTTAAACTCAATGACGTTGGTGAAATCAGAGCATGAAAATCAAAGCTGCCATATTTGATCATACGCCCTGAACAAGTAAAAGAATGTTTATTTTTAGGTAAAATCTGTTGTTTTTTAGACAGAATCTTCATGATCATGGTTACAGTAATAATAATAATTATAATATTGAATATATTTTTCAGTTTTAAACTAAGATTTCTATAAAAACAGAGTTGGACAGTTATTGTGCCAGCGAGTCTCACTATCAGTGATGATTATGAAGAGGAGGAAGATGACACTGAGGCAGATCCTCAAATACATAATATTCTAAAATATTCTAAAGGTCTATATTTGATCAGAAATGGCATTTAATGTTCTATAACTTCCAAAAAAATTCTACAGTAATATGTTTTTATAAAATTATACTGTATTGTTTAATAATTGTGATATATTCAGTATTATTCTACAGTGATATAATGTTCTAAAATTATCTAGATTACTCTAAAGTGTATTATAATTATCTATATTACTAAAAAATAATGTTTATTTAACTTGTTCATGTTTTTTATTTTGGGATTTCTTTTACCAGAACAGGGCCAGCGTCCATATTTGAGCACTTCGTTTTCTCTGATTTTCTCCATGAAAATAAATATTTTTGAAAATTGTAACAACAGAAAAATACTTTTGTTATATCCCATAATAACATCCTGGGGTTGAAATTTAAAATTTTAAACTTCTTCAATGATTGCCCTATAAAGGGTTAAAATGGATATGCAGCTCTATTGGTCAACGCTCTAGACTCAGGTAAATCATTTGATTAATGTAAATTATGAAAGATCACCCACTTTATATCACAGAACAGGGCCAGATAGTGACGTTTAAACATTTTTAAGTTAATTCTAAACTATCTACCACAGCTTGAACTAGTTCTCTCACTAATAGTTTTATATTTTAAGTAAATGGCATTATCGAGGCTCTTTTATTTTTCATAAAACATTTTTTTCTTAATTTGTTTTAACAAAGATTTTATTTGAAAGTCATTTTGCAGGACCAGTTAATGAGTTAAAGAAATATCAAAGTATGATTTACAAAAGCATCACTAAAGAGAATCTGAACCAAATTTATAAACAGTGGACAAAAAAATTAATGAGCTTTTATGTGATTAACACATTAGTGTATGAGGGGCCACCAGGGACATTATTCTAAATTACCTCATACACAAACATGTAAAAAACCTTCTTTACACAAACGTGACGTTCTGTGTGAAACACGTGTATATACTGTATACTGTATCTTTGATTTTCACATGTGTATAAAAGGTTTTGTCGCATGTGAGTGACCAGCAGCCATGGAGCAGGAACTGTTTACTCACACTAATTAGCCAGCCTCTCTTTGCAGTTAGCTCAGTGCATCACAGCCTTTGTGTGGGTAATTAGTTCCTGCTCTCTTACTGCAGCTAACATCTCCTCTGATGCTTGGCCAGGGTGGGGTATATTACCTGGAGAAGGGATCAGGTGTTTCAGCTGTACCAATAACAGGGTTTATTACCTGGAATGATGTTTTAGTCTTTATTATTATCATTAGGGTTATAGTTGCAGCACAGACATAGTGAAAAAAGAAAAACTGAGAAATTAAATAACTGTGGAAGCCGGCTGGGTGTTTAAACACCCCCATGGTTTGGCCTCCACACCCATCATGTCATCCATTCCTCCTTATTCCATTCCTAACCCTCCTTCCTATTCAACCTATTCTTCTCATCTTCTATTCTTGGTGTGTGTGTGTGTGTGTGTGTGTGTGTGTGTGTGTGTGTGTGTGTGTGTGTGTGTGTGTGTGTGTGTGTGTGTGTGTGTGTGTGTGTGTGTGTGTGTGTGTGTGTGTGTGCGCGCATGCGTGTGTGTGTGTGTGTGACACATGGACTGTTAAAATAATAGACAAACCCTCTGTTATGTCACCCTTAGGTTTCTGAGGCTTCGACTTGAAGCCTAATGTGCGGTTCTGATCCCCGCCATCTTGACCATGTAACAAGTCTCATCACGCACAGACAATGGCTGCCTGTGGAAAGTCAAAGAGGTGGAGCTGAGAGCAAGACTCTGAGGATCTGAGTCAGCCATTAATTTCCCAGCTACAAGCTAATTGGTAGAGCAACTCAGAAGTGAAGCACGCATAAACTCAAAGAGCTGCAGTGTTTCTGAGGTCTCCCTAAGAGATCTCCACCGGCAGCCAGGTCGACTACAGCATTGTATGGGAGCCGGATGATCACGTCGATTGGCTGCCCCAGAAGACGGGAGCGTCGCGTGGCTGCTCCCGGTTCGGGAGATGGGACAAGTCAGGTGGCCATGTTACTCGGCTGCCTCTGGGAGGCTGGAGCAACAAATTCGCAGATGTCTGATCACAAGGCCACCGCTGCTGAAGGGAGAGTCACGGTACCAAAATTCGGTCTTCCTCCCTTCTGCAGCGGGAACTTTGTGGATCTCTGACCGCAGTGGACCAGCAGAACCCATGAAACCTCCGTTAGCTTCGGTTAGCTCACTTAGTTCAAGTTTTGTTACCCAGCCAGCCCCACCAACCCATTTTTGACCAAGCAGCATTTAAGCGTTTACCATATTCAACCACAGAATTAAAGTACAGATACATCATTTCACTAATTTAATTCTTTTAAAAATAGAACAGAGACTTCTTAGATAGTGCAGTCAATACCACAGCTTGCCTAGCCTAGGACCAATCAGAGTAACGAACGACGTGACGTAATCACAGCGACGGAAAAGAGGGATGCAGCTATGGCGTCTAACATAAATGATTTCTGTCGTTTTTGTATAAAAACATGTGAATATCAGGTGTACTGGGACATTGCACTACTTTGTTTAATAAAAATAAGAAGCCGCTAAGTATATCAGACAGACTTACACATGTTGGAGTCTAAATAATCCAATGTTGATGACAAAGCCATTTCAAACGAACGTGGTTCCTGCGTTGCCGCCATGTTGCTTGGGTTCGCGGCCGCAGCGCTGACGTCATCGGCTACTAACCAAAATTATAGCGAGCTGTGATTGGACAGCCATAGCAATGGATCAGGCTTTCGAGGGTTGTAATGAAGCATGCCTAGACCAAACTTTGCAAGGCAAGTATTTGGTCTAGTTCACTAGGCTACAGCTTGCCATCTTTATCCAACAATTGCACAAATAACATTCAAACACAAACACACAGAGGACACAACTAATGGTCAAGTTCAGAGAGTCAAAATGGCCGAACATCTATTAATCTGAGGCTGAGGCCTTCCCCGGAGCTAGCCACTAGTGCTAGCTCTGATGCTACCTGTCAATCAAATCTAGTAAATCATTAATTCAAGCATTTAATTACACCTAAACGGAAGAGTTACAAAACAATTCACCCCCTCAGAGTTGTCATGACTGTAAACTAGAACTATTAAAGCAGCAATCTGGAGTTTTCCCCTTTCAAGAATTATGTATGATTTTTCAGAAATCCGTAAAAGTAATTGTCTTATTATGTACTGTGATATAATGTAAGCATTACGTCTTTGCTTTTTTTGTTTTTTGCTAAGCCTGCCCCCTGCCCCGTAGAGCTCCGTGCAATATGAACTGAGCACCGGTCAGAACTAACCAATAGCATTAGACTACCGCTTACGTGGTTCAGAGTTAAGGACGTACCTCGGCTGAAGCAGCGTTGATGAACTTTTCACGGACAAGTAAGTCTTTAAAATATAAATATATGAAAACACAACATGACATGAGAATAATACTTGTAAAACAACGTGTTTTAGCTCTGTTTGTCAGCTACAGAAGCACATTTATAAACAAGAAACGTGCAGTCGCCATCTTAAGTTACCAAATCGAATGACTCTTGGTGTGATATGCTT
The DNA here is from genome assembly GCA_006937985.1 of Aphyosemion australe. Taxonomy (NCBI): domain Eukaryota; kingdom Metazoa; phylum Chordata; class Actinopteri; order Cyprinodontiformes; family Nothobranchiidae; genus Aphyosemion; species Aphyosemion australe. The sequence goes on from SSNS01000019.1 coordinate 574,385, forward strand.
GTCAGCCACTAGATGGTGCCATCAGATAAAAAAATACTCCAGACAGCCACTTTAAACCTAAAATGTTTTTTTTAACCAGGTTGGACATTGGACGGTTGATTTCATGCTGCATTAGAGAATGTTTTAGTCTGTGACCTTCATTTCACAGATGGCTGTTTTAAACCTCCACCGGTACCAGAGTGGATATTCTGACAAATTACTTCTGCATTGGGGACAAAACACCGCCGTTAAAACCATACGTCCTGTCCACAAAGATGCACGTAATGGCCAGCACAGGACATGTGTCTTAGGCGACTAACATTTAGAAACAGGTCTGGTGGGTTTGTGACTAGAGTACCCAGGGC
>SSNS01000019.1:574836-616720 GCA_006937985.1 Aphyosemion australe
CACCACTACCACCACCACCGCACACACACACAAACGTTTTTTCAGTATCCCCCCTGTACAAACAGAATTTAAGGACAGCAGCCATCTAAATTATCACAAACGTTCATTTTTAATATTTAATATAAAAATTGTCCATTGACACCTGCTGGATCTCCTGTATGTTTTAATCAGGTTCAATCAGGAGCAGCTCCTCTCTGCAGCAGCAGCTGTCACTGGCGTTGTGGCAGCAATCCTCAGGGCCAGCAGCATATTAGGGTCAACTTCCTTCAGTTTATCTCCTCTTTGTGGAAATTCAAAGTCTGATGTTAGCTGATAGGTCCTCTGTGGACTAACTCCACCTTCATCTTACCAGACAGGTGAGGTCAGTCAGCAGGTCTAAAGGAGCCTTTAAAGACTCATCCTGATCTTTAGGATGTGTTGATGGGTGTCTGTGTCCTCAGCCTGGTGAACAGTGCTGCTGTGTCTGTCCCTTCAGCTGGAAGCAAATCAAACACACATGTAAATATAAATAACCCTTCAGTGAGGTCACACAGTGATTTATAAATGACAGGACATCAGGTAATAAACACACCTGAAGCACAACGTATGAATAACAGTATTGTTCAGTAACAGGACTTCAGCTCTAACACACTGTTACAGGACTCACCTGCTGCAGGGTGGTGTTGGTGTTGATTAGGCTGTTAGGCTGCATCTAGACAGATACAGATATACATGTTACTGTACACGATCACACATAGTAGCAGAGAAGTGAGTAAAACTTTATTTACAGAGCACATTTAAAGGGAATAGTCACATGATAATAAGCAAAGAAAAACAGATAAAAACCAATAAAAGCAAAACATAAAACACAATGAATCAAGTAAAAGACAGACTTTAAGTTGCTTTTTAAAATGTCCTCTGATGACTGATTTGTATCTAACAGTGGGTTCTGAAGTGACCTCTGACATTTATATACTATCATTTTTGGAACAATAATCTGTTGCTATAATTAAAAAATGAAAACCATCAATGTGAACTTTTGCAAAATGCAAACCATTTTCTACTATGAGGTTTAAAAAGTCACTTTGACCAGAAAAATAGAATAAACAGACAGAACTGATAATAAATGATCAGAAATGATTAAGGATCATCACATAATTATTAGGAGTTATTATGAAACACCGAATTCTCAGAACACAAAACATGAAAACATCTGAAGATATTCATAAACATTTAAATGATCCTAAGAAGAAACATTGTTTGAATCAGTCATTATAAAGGTATTTACTTTCTGTTTAACCTCTAAATGGAAAGCTCTTTCTGCTGAAATGTTCTATAATTACAAGGTTTTGTAATCTGGGTGATTTTCATGTTTGTAGATAAAACAACATCAATGAAAGAAACCATGACTCATTCTTTCACAGCCTGCCCTCTTTTGTGAGGCCAAAGACTCAACAGATTTCTCCTCTTTTCCTGTTTCTACTCCCGGGAAGCAAATACCAACAGCTCTCAGGAGATGGTGAATATTTTACTCTAAATGTGTCAAACGGCGCTGATCTTTAAGAATCAGCTGCTTTTAGCCCTGAACCTCATTTACATAAACATGGGCAGGTTTTCCTTTAAATGTATGCATCAAACCTCATGTGAATGGGAGCAAACTGGATGGTTGGCAGAGCACATTTTACTTTTGGATTTAGACAGATGTGAAACATTTTATTTTGCAGCTAAATGCTGCAAAACCCATTGGTAAATAATGGTGGTGGGTAAACACATCAATAACACTAAACAGCACCCAGCAGGCCTTGATGTAATACAAAGATGTCCGATCCAATCATCTCTCTGTGACTTATTAGAGGCTCCTGACAAACACCCAAACGCTACAGCTCTCCCAAAGTTCTGAGTTGAGTCAGAAAACAACATCCACAGCTTTAGAGAGATGAGCTTTTGCATTTGTGTATTCATGTTATCAGCTGTTTTGGGAGTGATAACTATTCCATGTCAGCTAATGAGCCGTTTTACCAACAAATAAGTCTGGAAATAAACAGAAATACTGTTTGTTTTTTTTATTACAGGAACTCCTCCACCATCATACTGCTCTGTACTGGAACACCACAAGGTGGTGTGTCCAGTCTCTTACACTACTTCAATCCCAACTACAACCAATCAATAACTTCAACATCATAACAAAGTTTGTCGATGACATCACTGTAATAGGATGAGTCAGCCTGGAGAAACCAAGAACTTGGTCCTGGCTTTCAGGAGAGTGAAGCAGCATCAGTGGTGAGTGAGTGGAAGCTGTCCATCCATCCATCCATCCATCCATCCATCCATCCATCCATCCATCCATCCATCCAACCATCCATTCAACCATCCATCCAACCATCCATTCAACCATCCATCCATCCATCCATCCAACCATCCATTCAACCATCCATCCATCCATCCATCCATCCAACCATCCATCCAACCATCCATTCAACCATTCATTCAACCATCCATTCGTCCATCCACCCATTCATCCATCCACCCATTCGTCCATCCCTCCATCCATCCATCCATCCATCCATCCATCCATCCATCCATCCATCCATCCATCCATCCATCCATCCATCCATCCATCCATCCATCCATCCATCCATCCATCCATTTTCCTCCACTTATTCGTGGTCGGGTTGAGGGGGCAGTAGCCCAAGGAGGGATGCGCAGGCTTCCCTCTCCCCAGCAACTTGGGTAAGCTCCTCTGGGATAATCCCAAGGCCTTCCCTGGCAAGACAAGAAACATAGTCCCTGGGTCTTCCTTTAGGTCTCCTCCTGGTTTGGACATGCCCAGGAAACCTCACTAGGAAGGCATCCAGGAGGCATCCTAACTAGATGCCCGAACCACCTCAACTGGCTCCACTCAATGTAGAGGAGCAGCAGATAAACAATCATGCAGAAATAAAAAAAAACACCTAAATAAAAAACAAAAGATTTAACATAGAACCTTTACCATGGTACATGGTACATAGCATATGTTTTTAATTCTGAACCAGATATTCACGATGCAGAGAATTATTAAAAATCTTACTCTGCCTCTTTCCTGTTGGGGCTGTTAGCATACAGCTGCTCCCAGCTGAGAGCGCTGATCAGCTGCTGCTACTGTGCTTGTCATGTACTCCAGTGTACTCCTGCCAAACGTCACCTAGATTTGATCCTTCATTACTGAGTGCATGACACAGCCTGTCCTACTTTTGTCACCGACGTTCTCTTTGTACCCGCTCCAAAGGGCTGACATTACTCCTCCTCTACCTATATGCCCTTTATTTGCTATTTTTAACCTGATCCCTGAACACCCCACTTATTCTGTCATTCATTAAGTTTATGCTGTTATTGCTGTTCAAGTGCCCAAGGATGGATCCTCCCATGTGGAACTTGTTAATAAAACATGTTTTATATGCTAATTCAGTATAGATTTAATGTTTAGATTGCTGCTTCGGAATTTTATTTAATTTTTTTTTATTACCCAGTCTGCTGTCACACACACACACACACACACACACACACACACACACACACACACACACACACACACGTAGACAGACATTTGTTGTTTTCTTGATACAAATTTCCGAGCTGCTGTATTACGGTAAACCCTACAGCCTGCTGCTGAAGAGGTGAGCTTTATGTTCTGAGTTTAAAACGTAAAGGTTCTCTGAACAATGTGAGTCTGGGTCTGTGGTGGGGAGGAAAGAGCTGAAAGCCAGTCAGAGAGCTGGAGTGTATGGTGTCAGGGATGTGACAAAAGGAGGTGTTGGCTGTAATTTCATACCTGTTGAAAGACAGATGGAAGACGGACACACACACACACACACAGCCCAGATCTGCCTACATCAAGGAAACTGATTGTAACATGGCCACCAGTGTGTGTGTTGTTCCTATATAAACTTTCATACACGTTTCAATATAAAAACCACGAAGCATGTCTCAAATCACACTAAACATTAGCAGATGCCAAAAGATGAGATGGGTTTACTTTAAACAGAAGCACTGAGTCCACTGATGTCCACGTCAGATGAGGAGTGGTGCAGTCTCACAAAAGCAAAGGCTCTGTCTCCTCTGGTTTTCAGTCTCATATGAGGAACGATCAGCTGGCCTTGGTCAGAGGACCTCAGGGACCAGATGCAAATGGATGCAAAAGCCCACTGGGAAGAGTGGGGACTAACCCTAACCCTGTCTGAGTCAAAGCCAGGATTTTAAAAAGACTCCAAAATATACAGAAACCAATGTAGCTGCATTAGCCGTGGAGCTACATGACAGAGTTTGTAGGACTTTGTAGGACATTACAAGAATACAAGAGACATGAATCAAAGGCATGACTTAATGTTTCCATTTTAGGGCGAGAGACAACAGAGCCAAGATAGCAACATTTCTCAGAGATCTGACAGGAGGATCAAGTTATGAGTCTGAGTCACAGATTATCAGAAGCTGTCTGCCGGTGGAGCCCTGCGGTCTCCTTCAGTCATGTTGGGAGGAGTTAAGTACCTGCCCTGTAACTGGAAGGTTGCAGGTTCGAGCCCCACTCAGTCTGTTGCAGTCCTTGGGCAAGACAATCCACCCTCTTTATGAGCTGGTGGTGGTTAGAGGGACCGGTGGTGTCTGTGTACCGCAGCCTCACTTCTGTCAGTGTGCCCCAGGGCTGCTGTGGCTATGGTGTAGCTCATCACCTTCAGAGAGTGAATGTGTGTGGGTGAATGCCTGATTGTGTTGTAAAGTGCCTTGGGGGGTTGTAGAACCCTAGAAGGTGCTATATCAAATACAAGCTATTCACAATGATGCCTTCAATGTCTCCTAAGCCAGAATCCCTGACCTTATATGACTCTCAGCACCTTACGGTTTGTGTCTTTAACTGCTCCTTTAGGGCTGTATTCCTAACAGATCAGGAACATTTACTGTAAAGTTAAAAGCAACATCCTCACAAGGGTTCTGCCCTGACTTGTTTGGAGTTTGTGGTTCATCTTTTTTCCTTAGTGGATCCCTGAAAAGAGCAGCTAATATTTGTTCCACTGGACTGACACCGATGGATCAGACAGAAACCAGCGGAGCTGCGTTTTTACCAGCTCTGCTGTTCCTATAGTGTCGGGACAATTTTAGTTCTTTGTTGAGGAATGACATCATAGGAAGAGTCAGAGTTTTAATTAAACCACCATCTAATACATTCTGCATGATTCTCCACATGACTGTTTCAGATGAGGCGATACAAACCAGCAGCAGATCCCTGATTTGTAGCAGAATCTAATTAGTCCCTGACGTTAGAACAGCAGCTGTATGAAAACACCTTTAATGTCCTCCACAAAGATCAGTGTGTTGAAAAAATGTAAATATTTGTCAGGAAAAATGTTTTCTCTTTGCTTTCTGGTGGTGTTAGATGTAGGCGTGATGAAAGTTCCTGGTCCTGCCCCTCAGCACAGTGCAGACACCAGGCTCTGATGGTTAAACACACTTTACTCTGGTGTTCATCCTGAACTGAGACAGACTCAGCAGTTTGTTGGTGGAATGTCTGTAGACAAACAGCTGGTTTTTATTGTCTCCTTAGAGCAGGGTGGTCCCTTGCTATCCGGCATGTTTTAGTTGTTTCTCTGCTCCAACACACCTGATTCAATAGCTGAATCACCCGTTCAGCAGCTGTAACGTTCTGCAGAAGCCTGTTAATCACCTGCTGAATTAAATCAGGTGTGTTGAAACTAAAACGTGCTGGATGGCGACCCCAGAGAGACTGGGGGTGTTTTCCAAGTGCAAGAAACCTTGCACTGGCCTTGCATGGCAAGGCACTGGCTTGCTTACGAGGACACTGTCCTTCCTTGATCAAAGAAATGGTTAAATGAAACAGACTTACCCCATGTGACTGCGTGACTAAGTTTCAATATAGATGTATATCGAGCCTTTTACTTTATTAATCGTATATATATTGGTTAAATCAAATATGTAAGTGAGTTAGTACCTGCTAGCCACCGAAGCTGCAACTACTAAGCAACTAACCAACCATAGATAACTGCTTTGGATCTAAAAAAAAAAAAACATTTAGCTATAAGCCCAATAGCTACAATTAGTGGACATACATTTAAACTGGAAATTTGCCCCTAAAGTAGCTGCTGCCGGCTCCTGATCAGATCTTTTTTAAAATACCGCGCTGCATTCTGGGAAATGTTTGACCGAGGGAAGGCAACAAGGCACCTCTCATGTATCCTTGGTGAATTAGCTAAACGGCTAACAAATGGAGCACTGACGCCTTGCTAACACATGAACGTTGGAAACGGTTGGAACACACCTTGGCGGTTCCTGATGACGTATCTCCTAGGCCAGTGTTTCTCAACCTTTTTCAGTGAAGTACCCCCTGTGATTCATTTTTTCAGCCAAGTACCCCCTAACCAGCGCAAGCATTTTTGGTTGTCAGAAAAAGACCTAAAACTGAGCACTGATTGGGGATAATGAAATTAGCCTACTCCTACTGAATATTCAATTTTATTTAATTTTATGAACTTTTAATTATTTTTTCATGAAATATTTATTAAATTATTTTTTGAAGGTTTTTTCATGGATGCTATTTTTTAAATATATGTATATTTTCTCACGTACCCCCTGGAGTGCCTTCAAGTACCCCCTTTTGACAAACAATGTCCTAGGCAACCAGGGTGGGACCAAGGCATCAAGGCGAGGTTCCTTGCAATTGGAAAACACCTCGGGATCCCCACTCCTGACTAAGAGTGACACACCTCCACTGGAGCAGATGCACATCAGCATCACTGAGCAGAATGTGTAGCAGCCTGACACTCTCTCCACAAAACAACTCAACACTCCAGTGACAGATCTAAAGCTGCTGAGGAATCAGCAGCAGATCACAGATCCAGTTAATTACATGAATCATTTACAGATGTGAGTTGTGTCGTTCAGCCTAAATGACTCCTGAATGGTTCCTGATAAACGTCTGGAGTGGAAACACGCAGACTAGCTGTTAGCTCATCAGTCCTTATGACTTCTACATAATAAAACACTCTTCATAATGGCTGAGTTAAAAGTGAATCTTCAGTAATAATAAGGCTTTAACACAGGAAGTAGATGGTCTGAGTGGCGTTGTGTACCAGAACGGCCCTCTGGTCAGTCAGGCTGGTCTAGTCGGGACATTTGGATCCAGCTCTTGTTGTTGGGTTTGTTTTCTCTTCCTGTTGAATATTAATGATAGGAGCTACATCGAAGTTCATCAGAATCATTTTTCATCAATTATGAGTCTGAAAATAAAACCTAAAGACTGACTAAACTTGTTCTCATTGGCTTATGGCCGCTGGTCTCCTCTGATTGATTTTGCTCTTTTAATTAACTTCAGCAAAACAAAGAGAGTCTGGAATGTTGAGAGAAGAAAAAAAGACAGGCAGACAGGAGGAAATGAATAACCGAAGAGAGATGAAATCCCCCAACCTCTAAGCAAAGCAGAAGGAACTCTGGTCGCGCGTGTCATCAGTTATTCAGCACCCACAGCAAATTAAAAAGGACATTATTGGTCACTAACAACCTTCTGAGGAACTTGGCTGTCTCATCCATCCCACTCTGGTTCTGCCTCTCAGTTCATTTACAGTAATGATTTCCCACAGCTAGCCGACGGGCTGGAGTCACAATCTAGCTGGAATCTAATTGGCTTCCACTGACTGTCGTGGTAATAAAAGATCTATTATTTTATTAAATCATAGTAATCAAAAGCTGCTCCAAAACTCAAACTGAGCTCAGCCTGAAGCTGTTCCCCCACACGGCATCAGCGCTGTGACCCGCTGATGGTTGGACTGGTTGTTCAAAACACAACGTGCACAACAGAGCACAGGCAGGAAGACCCACAACATGTGTATGTGTGCTTTATATATATATATATATATATATATATATATATATATAGACACACACACACATACAGGTTCTTGGGTAAGGAACGTAGAGGCAGAGATCATAACACTTATTGAGCTTTCTTAGGTTTTCATAAATAAACAATAAATGGAATTACTGATCCCATAATCTATTTACTGAATGTCTTTAATAATTGACCTGCCTAAATTTTAATTGTTGACAGAATAATTTTGCAGCAGTGATTCTCAGTGTGAGAGGAATCATGTTTTTACTGAAGAGGCACTGGGGCTTCAACACTGCTGTGAGTCAGATTCAACCTTCACTGAGTTAAATAAAGTCTGGTATTCTCGTCCTGTGGTGTCTCACATCTTATTCCAGTAAGTCAACATATTTATGTGATTTATCACAGGAGAAAAATCCACATGTTCTCGTCAACAAAGGGTTGCTAGATGTCCTCAACAGGACGCCCAAGACTCTGACCACAGAAATGGTGTATGAGATGAGTGTGGAGGCAGTTGCTGCTGGACAGGTCTGAACTCTCCAGGTCCAAGCCTCCTTCATCTTTCCTCTTCCTCTTCTCAGATTCTTCTCCAATGACTCGACACTCACAGCATTCAAGTTACTGGTTCGTTAGTATCTGTGCCCTTCTCCTGACCTCGTGGCTAAACTCCATGTGTACAGCACTTTAGGCTTTTTAGGGTTCTTTTGTTTTTTTCCCATTGTGCTCTGGGTTAGGGTTAGGGTTAGGGTTTGTTCTCTGTTCTGTGACTGTCTGCGGTGGAGTTGCATGCGGTTCCTGAAGTCATGCTTGCGTGTCGGTGTCACACCCGTTTCTAATGCTTCTCATTACCTGCTGCTGTTTCAGCTGAGTTGAAGCCACACTCCGTGCCTGATTGTTGTCATCAATAAGGGGCCTCTCATCCTTCCTTGTGGTTTTGGATTTCAGTCTAACCTGTAGTCTCCTCATGTTTCAACCTGAGTGTCTCCCTCTTAGCTGTCTTTGTGAAGAGGCTGCATTCCCTCATCAACATCCTCTCAAATTCCCTGTCGCCTCCTCTTTGCCTCTAATCTCTTTCGAGGCCATGACTATCTTGGATCTCATCTCCTTTTTCACCTTGAACCCTCAGATCTGTCAGAACCTAAATAACTCAGCAACATGTCCTCGTCTGATTTCTCTTCTCCAGTATCATTTTCTGGCAATGAGATAAAAACACAGAAAGACAAGAAACTAAACACAAGAATTCTGAAGTTGGAAAGAAACACAAATAGAGAAGTGAGTGAATCTAAGCCTGCCTGCATTTCCTGTCTATTCTACAACTTCTAATGAGCCTAAGCAGAGAGAACGCTCATGTTATAACGTCTGTAGGATTTCAGCCAGTTCCTGACACACCTCAGGGTGAACTTTGTCCCCCAGGGTGAGACGGAGCTCCACAACATAAAGCAGGATGTACAATGAGCACCTCTGACGAGAGAAACAATCACGTTTCTGCAACACGCCGGCTGTGGCGCCGTTAGGTACAAACATAGATCTATTCATAAAACGAACGGTTATGGCAGTCAGAGAAGGGTTACGATGTTTGGACAAGAGTCTTCCTGTGAACTGTAGTTTCTGATGTTTGGTTCAGGGGAAAGTATCAGATCTGAAGAAGTTCTGCTGTCTTTCATTTGGCTACTGAACCCTGCTAATGCTCTGATTCAGGATTTTGTTGGGAACAGAAAGAAACCACATTCTGTTTTATTATAGCTTGGCTGTTCTTCAGGTGTTTCTCATCACAAACTTTACTAAAAGTCGTTGCTTTGTCCGTCGTGAGCTTGATGAATTTTAGGCTCTCTCTAATCACAAGGTTGAATGTGTGTGCAAGGCGGGAAAAGGGATTTTATCCAGTTCACTTCACTGTGCCTGTGAAGAAACTTGCATCGCCACTGGTGCATGAAAACATACTTTGGTGTAATCCCCAGAAGGTCACCTACTAATTTCTCAGCAGAACAGTCCATTAGAGTGCACCTGAGTAGAGCCAGGCAGGGAGGACTCCTATAGTGGGGTAAAAAAGTATTTAGTCAGCCTCCAATTGTGCAAGTTCTCCCACTTAAAAAGATGAGAGAGGCCTGTAATTTTCATCATAGGTGTACCTCAGCTATGAGAGACAAAATGAGAAAAAAAATCCAGAAAATCACATTGTCTTTTTAAAGAATTTATTTGCAAATTATGGTGGAAAATAAGTATTTTTTTCACACACTGTTGCTGGTATTTTGGCCCATTCCTCCATGCAGATCTCCTCTAGAGCAGTGATGTTTTAGGGCTGTTGCTGGGCAACACGGACTTTCATCTCCCTCTAAAGATTTTCTATGGGGTTGAGATCTGGAGACTGGCTAGGCCACTCCAGGACCTTGAAATGCTTCTTATGAAGCCACTCCTTAGTTACCTGGGTGGTGTGTTTGGGATCACTGTCATGCTGAAAGATCCAGCCACGTTTGATCTTCAATGCCCTTGCTGATGGAAGGAGGTTTTCACTCACGATACATGGCTCCATTAATTCTTTCCTTCACACGGATCAGTCGTCCTGGTCCCTTTGCAGAAAAATAGCCCCAGAGCATGATGTTTCCACCCCCATGCTTTACAGTAGGTATGGAGTTCTTTGGATGCAACTCAGCATTCTTTCTCTTCCAAACACTACAAGTAGAGTTTTTACCAAAATGTTCTATTTTGGTTTCATCTGACCGTATGACATCCTCCCAATCCTCTTCTGGATCATCCAAATGCTCTCTAGCAATCGTCAGACGGGCCTGCACATGTCTGGCACTTCAGGATTTGAGTCCCTGGCGAAGTAGTGTGTTACTGATGGTAGCCTTTGTAACGTTGGTCCCAGCTCTCTGCAGGTCATTCACTAGATCCCCCGTGTAGTTCTGGGATTTTTGCTCACTGTTCTTGTGATCATTTTGACCCCACGGGGTGAGATCTTGTGTAGAGCCCCTGATCGAGGGAGATTACCAGTGGTCTTGTATGTCTTCTACTTTCTAATAATCTCTCACACAGATGATTTCTTTACACCAAGCTACTTACCTGTTGCAGATTCAGTCTTCCCAGCCTGGTGCAGGTCTACAATATGGTTTCTGGTATCCTTTGACATCTCTTTGGTCTTGACCATAGTGGAGTTAGGAGTGTGGCTATTTGAGGTTGTGGAAAGGTGTCTTTTATACTGATAATGAGTTCCAACAGGTGTCATTAATACAGGTAACGAGTGGACAGAGGAGCCTCTAGTCACAGGTCTGTGAGAGCCAGAACTATTGCTTGTTTGTAGGAGACTAAATACAAATTTTCCACCATAATTTGGAAATAAATTCTTTAAAAATCAGACAATGTGATTTTTCTGGATTTTTTTTTCTCATTTTGTCTCTCATAGCTGAGGTATACCTATGATGAAAATTACAGGCCTCTCAATCTTTTTAAGTGGGAGAACTTGCACAATTGGTGGCTGACTAAATACTTTTTTACCCCACTGTATAACTGAGTCTTTGGGCTCAGAAACCACAGTTTCACTGTTCTTGTCCAGTATACACAACCAGAGTTACCAGTATGACAAATTGAGGAGCTCTTTTGAAAAGCTCTCCCACCATAAGTCCAGGTTGAGACTCGTTAGCCCACGTTTCTCATTTTCCTGTAGATTAAACTTAATTGTCATAAAACCATCATCTAGTTCATCTTGATGCTTACCAGGGTGCTAGCCTGATAATCCACAGTGAATCTTAACAAGCATGAAAACGATGAAAACAGAGTAAAACTTCTCTACATCAACCAACAAGAACGGCTGCTTCAGAAGCTGAATGCTTGGTTCTAATCAGCTGAGGAAATGTTTCTCCATGATCCACAAAAGAAGTATGGCAAGCTGTTACCTCACAACAGCTGACTTCAAAAAACGATGGCAGACCATGTGGTTATTTATTGTTTCAGCGAGACATCGTATTCCTACACTAGGACTCACCTACTTGAGAAGGTTGGTGTGAGTGTTATTAATTTAATGTTTCCACATTAGCAGGTTGTTCAGTTCTTGAAATAATGTGGCCAACAGCCATATAATTGACCTTTCGCCGAGCCCCGCCCCCCCTAGTTACTGTTGGTAAGGCCGACTGTTACGGCCCTTGGCCTTAGTTTTGTAACTTTTAACCTTCTCTGTTTTCCTCCCTGTGTGTAAGGGAGCAGAGCTGCAGCACCTGGCACTGCTCTCCTTGATTGCCCTCACCTCAGCAGAACCAGCTGTCCCTGCTTGTAATCAGGCTTGGCTCTGCTATATAAAGCCAGCCTGTCTTCAGATTCAGGGGACGGCAGGACAGATAGGAGCGCTGTCCTGTTGTCTCCCCGGCGGTGTTCATTTTCTGTGTTTTCTGGTTTTTAACAGCTTGTCTCAGAGTTAAAAGGTTTTAAGCTAAACTGTGTGGTAACCCTTTTGGGTACAGTCTTTAAGACATGTCTGCTCAGGGCAGACTATTGGTATTCACTTAGATAACAATTTGAGTAAAGCTGCTTAAAGGGGCCCTGGCACTCACTTGAAAAAAGTAATGTGAGGCCGTTTTGGAAAAGCAGGTAGTGACAATCACTGAGGGGAAAAGTCCCAGTGTAGATGTGATGCCATTGAATAAGGTTAGCTTTTATAGTCCTGAGACGTGTGTTTTGAGCTGTTTTTCCACGGGGTTGTTCTATGTTATGTGTTATCTTCTGTTTGTTAATAAATTATGTTATGACTTTAATTTCTGAACAAGCGTCCTCACTGTTGCTCCTGGCCACCTAGACGGCCTGGGATGTAACACCGACAAAAAAGTTTGACAAACACGGACCAGCTCGGCAAATTGGAAAGAAGTAGACAGATGCGTGTCAGCGACATTTTTTGGAGCAATTCCTCCGGAATATCATCCAGATCGAGGCAAAAAGGGTTACAGTATGCAGTGGAGGGATATATTCAAAATATAAAAATACATGTCGGCTCCGCTGAGAAAAGCGTAGCGGGGAACAAGGAGTTGGGAGTTTGGAAGGAGGCGGTGTTCGGGGATGTGTGGATCTGAGGAGCGGTGGCGGGGATGCGGTGTGACCAAGAGGAGTCAAGTGGCGTGGCTGTGGAGTTAGGCTGGTTGGTTCTTGAGTAAGGTTTACTCGGGGACTGGTACACGGAACATAGACCAGGAGGAGCTCATGCATGAAGAACACACAATGACTGAGCGATGAGTGAGAGGTGAGTGAGCCTTATGTATAGTCTTGGAGGCGGACCTCCGCCCAGCCGTGGGCGGGAACACTCATGCTTTGCTGTTGTTGGTTGAGCTTGATGAGGAGGTTCTGACAATACGCAACGAAGGAGACACGACTACTATCGAGGCTAATGCTTAGCGTCACCATCTTGTTTGAAGTTGTTGGACAGTAACAGTTGCTATGATGTGTGATTGGACAAAAGCCGTTTTGGGGGCGGGGGCGGTGAAAGTGGAAAGGAAGGGATGAAAAGAGAATAGGGTATTTGTTCAACATGTCAACGTAACAATTAATATGTTTTCTGCTTCCCCTTACTGGATGAAAGCAGAATTACAACTGTTGCAAACAACCCAGCTGCAGCCTCCAACAAGTGTCGGCTGCACCGATGTTCACTCTGGCTTTAGTTCTTCGCCTCCACAAACATTATTCTCTCACTTCCACTTCCAGGCTCCACCATCATGCCAACAAAAAAGCGCACTTTTTGCACTTTTGATTGACAGTCAGCGAACTGAAAAAGCTAACTGCTAGCCTTTATATGAGCTACCAGTAGCATAAACTCCACCCTGACCGTTGCTCCACCTCTCATTTGTTCCTACCCGAACCTCAAAGTTGCTTTGTGCAGTTTCTGGCCAGCAGAGGACTGCAGAGTGCTGTCCAATGTAAAGCTGCTCAACGTTCTTGTTCAAGAACCACTGAAACCAGTTTGAAAGCAGCAGCTTAAAGTGTCAAAAACTGTTTATTGTTTTGACCTTTTGATTGTGAGCATTTAGTTTAGTTTACAGAGCTGTGAACACATGACCAAGAGGAGTGTCTGTAGTATCAGTGTTGTGTGTTCAACACTGATTTTACATATCTGTGTGGTTCCTGGACTCTCGTCTTCATAGCCTGTTTAACCAAAAGAGTCAAACAGAAACAGAGAATGGTGGTTTGTCACCACGTCCCATTTACTTCAGCAGCCAAGGGAAAAGAGGCCACAGAGGTGTAGCAGGAGCTGCCTTCAGTGGATGGGTGCTCAGAGGAACACTGGACTGCAGCCGGAGTTTGAGAGGCTGGGAAGTTAGAAAGTGCAGGAACAAGCTGGACTGTGTGAGAAAGAATGAATGTGTGAGTAAGTAAAGCAGATTGATGTAACCAAGAGCTCCAGTACATCACTCATGTAGCCCACTGCAGGATATTACTCACACACACACACACACACACACACACTGTAAACCTCAGCACTTTTCTCACAGACCCCTCCCTAAAGACCGTACATTACCTCAGTATGGATGTGGCCCCCAACCACACAACTTATAGAGCTGACACACGCACGGACACGCAAACATGCTGGCCGCCATTCATCACTCTGACTATGAAACAATTCCAGACACCCTGCAGGTTACAGCAGGAGATATTGATGACAGTAATCCCCCCCCCCCACCACCACACACACACACCACGATAAATCTCTAGCGATGGTAGCTGTGGAGTTCAGGGGTGACGGTAGCTCGGTTGATGTATTGTGGCTTTGACCACCGGCTGCATTGGTGTGTGTGTGTGTGTGTGTGTGTGTGTGTGTGTGTGTGTGTGTGTGTGTGTGTGTGTGTGTGTGTGTTCATCTAACAGTCTATAAAGTCCACTAACCACCCTTTTCACAAGACACCCTCAGATATGTGACTCTCAAATGTAAAATTTGCCCTAAAATAAACACACCCACATTCACCCCCCCCCCCCCCTGCGGTGGGAGGACTGAATCTTCCTCTCTTTACAACACACACATATTGCTGTCAAGCCCTATTTCACAGAGACTGCCATGGGATGTGAGAGTTATTACAGTGAAGCAGCTCAAGAGGGGCTTGACGGTGATGAGGGGCTGAGGAGAAGACTCCAGATGCTGCAGGTGCTGTTTATCCCAGCAGAGCCATGGCACTGAACTCCTGTGTTCAAAGGTGTTTTCATTTAAAAATGTGGGGCTCTTTTCTCACTCAATCCCACTCTGGTGATCTATTTTAGAGCAGGGACTATGAGCAGCTGTCTAGCTCTCATGCGCATCACAGCCGTGATTCAAACATCACCTTTTGGGTTGTGCAGTCAGCTTATTGGATAATTGTGAAGCCACAATTTTGAATTCATGTTCCTGACAGTGGAGCTGCTTTATGTGGGAACATTCGCTGCATCAGCTTTTCAGCATTTGTTGATGATGAAAATGATGAAACTCAGCTCTGTGTGGAGGGAGGGAAAAGTATCAACCTTGCAAAAGCCTCCAATACAAGGAATATTCCCAAACACACACTTCTATAAGTCACATTGCTTTCATGGCTTTAAATTTAGTTGAGATTTCCCCGTTGAGCCATCAGGCAGAGATTAACAAATGCATTTAGAAGTCATCTGGTTCCTCAGGCAGCTCCATGTTGGATTAAGAAGCGTAACACATAAGCCAAAGTGTCACGTTTAACTTTTCTCACAGTTTCAGCTCTGAGATGATGAATGGTACACGTTTATGGGGAATGTGGGTTCCCGAAGTACTTCTTAAAGACCAAGTTCACTTGGTTTTTCAACACATCTGCAGTGGTCGCTAGTATAAATGAATGTTTAGTGAGTCGATTTCTGTGGGAAAAAGATCTGGCGCTCCTGTTTCAGGAAGTAGACATTAGCCAAAACACGACAGGATCTGGAGTCTTATTTCCTGATATTTGGACATCTCACCTCTGATTGGCTAACAGCAACACGACTCTACCACTGACTCTGTTTGCTCTGCAACGTTGATGTTCTATCTCCACAAATAACACAAGCGTGGAGGAGTTCTGCTGATTGGTGGAGTTGCTAATGCTAACAGTTAGCTTCTAGTAGTCGAAACATTCTCTGCTGTTTCCTGGATGTTAAACCAACAACAGCCTTCCCTGTCGTGAGTCAAGATGGGTGAGCCCATGAATGCTACGTGACAGTGTGACGTAGATCTGTCAGAATTTTCACATCCTAGAGTTTCACCGTCTATTTTCTATCAGAAGGATTTCAGAAGGAAAAATGCGCCTAAAGGAGGCGTCGCCTGGAAGACTCAACTCCCCTGTGTGTGTGCTTGGAGTTTCTCAGTCAGTAAAACGAGTCGTTACCAAGTCTGCGCACACTCGCACACACACACACACACACACACACACACACACACACACACAGCAGACTTACCGCTCAGGAGAACAAGCAAACACAGAAACTGCAGCAGGCTGGAGGATTTCCTGTCCAACGTGATCACTAGAAGAAAGGGAGGAGGACGTTTTTTCAAGAAGGCGAGCAGCTCTGAGCCGTAACGTGTCATATTGGCTGGTGAGGGTTGAGCCTCAGCTGGAGTCCAGTGCAGTGCAGCCACGTAGAACCGTACAGACAATGTCACCTCGTACATTTTAGCCATCAGCTGTGGCTGATTCTAAATCAATGTAGAGCAGAGTTTTAACCTGAAGATGGAGATAGAATTATGATTTTGGACTGAAATATTACATTTTAAGTAAGTTGCACTAAACTGCCAAAATAATGATGTCTACAGCACTATTAGACACTCATCTATACAGGTTATGAGGAAAAAAGTTGATTTAAGTGTTAATAGCTTTTTAAAGTTCAATTTCAGTCATGAATGTGTTAAAAAAACTAGAATCTATGTTTTTTCACATTGTCTTTTTTCCTATTTCTTTAGATTTTTGTTGGGAATGATCTGAAGGAAATGTGTCTAATCCGACATCTTTCTCATCGTAGGAGTAAATGTCAGAGATGTTTCATGGCTCCAGTAATCAGATTTACAGACATCCATCTTATGCTGTAAAACCATCTAAAAATGATACTTAATCATTAAAACCAAATATTATTTGGGAAAGGGTGAAAAACACATAACAAGATTACTTTACATGCATTAGCAAATGCAAATGACAAGTGTTGGTATCTTTAAACTAAACAGCATGGAGTTGATCATCTCACTGGTTGTGTTTGTTGGATTTTCCTTCCTTCCATGATGAGATGCTAATTTATTCCCAAGCACGCCTCTCCTACCTCACAGAACCGTGTGTTCCCACCTGTTGACCCTCTTCAGTGCTTCAGGACATGATAGTAGCCCATCTAACCTTTGGTCTGCTGGCTGTAGATGGATGGAGACACTCTGATGGATGAATCCTCAGCAGCTGATTAATTGACAGTAAAACCTTTGTAAGCACATCCAACGACTCTGGGTGATCAGATCTTCAGTCTACTTGATGTAGAGGTTAAGGTTGTGTGTGTGCACGCACAGGTTATTGTTCCAGGCAGCACTGAAGTTCTCCTCCTGCATCTAATGAACATCTGTAACTAATGTACCCAATGGGATCTCTTCTCTTCCTGTAGTTGAACAGATTCATGAAGCTCCTGCAGGCTGTTCTGTTATTGAGGTGAAACCTGTCTCACTGAGTCATACTTAAGTAGAGCGAGCACAAATTCACTCTGCTTGAAGAAACACATTTAGAGTTCATCAGAGGCGTTTAGAAATATCCTACATCACATGACCCATCTTTTAGAGAATGTGATGACAACAACGTACCGGTAAATATGAAGCGGAGCCGTTCTTCACAGTGACAGTTCATCAGTGATTACTCTACTTATTCTGGTCCAGTTGGTCTACAGCCACATTTCCATGGTTACCAATGGTAAAAGCAGATGTTGATACTGGAACATCCAGATGTTCTTTCAGGTTTTAGCCTAAAGGTCAGTACAGCCACAGCCTAGAGTCTAGAACTGTGACTCTGTTGGTTTCATGTTTTTGGTCTCATGTTTCTATGGTTACTTCAGTAGCGTTGCTATCATTTCACACGCTTTAAAGGCGGTACAGAAGTTCATCCTGACATGCTGTCTCTACCCTGGTCCAGATCCTGACTGGTGGAGCTCTTTCTTCATCATCAATGCTTAGAACTAGTGAGAATCTGTTGTATTTGGGTTTGTCCTCCTGCCTCTGGAGGATAGACCACATGTTCTCAGTGGGATTAGGTCTGAGGAGTTTCCTAGACCTGGACCCAACATGTTGATGTTTTGTTCCTGATGCACCTAGGAATGGTTCACACGGCAGGATAATTATGCTGGTTCTTGACCTGATCCGTCCCTTCCAACAATGGTAATGGCTGTAAACAGCTTATCAGATAATCCTGCCATGTGTGGTATGCTAAGGGTGCTCTGGTCTGCTCAGAAGGATGTCAGGACTGACTGAATCATAAATCAGCAACATTAAATATGTTTGATTGTCTTGGTGTGATTTTTGGGATGGTTGAATTTTACATGTAGCCAAAAAGCAAGGTGATGGGAGCACACGGAACACCCCTTCTCTGCCATGTTTGTTTACTCTGAAGTCATGTTTGATCTGTACACACACACACACACACACACAAACACAAATGCATACACACATGCATGCATGCACACACACACGCAGACACACACGCACACATGCATGCACGCACAAACACACGCACATGTATGCACATATGCATACACGCACGCACACACACACACGCAAAGCACGCATGCACACACACACACATGCATACACACACACGCATGTGCTCGCACACACACGCACGCACACACACGCAAATCACACATGCACACATGCACGCACACACACGCACACCTACATGCATGCATACACAAACACACACACGCACACACACACACACACACACACACACACACACTTGATGTTTTTTTCCAGATGTGCTAAACAATCAGAGAGGATGACTTTCCTCTGGTCCTTAGCACTCCGGTCCCTGGACCTTTAGCAGAGCATCAGTTTGTCTCTGCTGGTTTTGGTTTCACTCTGATTGTTCTAGAGTTTCTGCAGACTGCCATCATGAATTGTGGAGTAGAGAACTTTGAGATGATCAATGTTGGTTCTCTACTCAGAACCTGTGCCCTCAGCTGTTGTTCTTATCTTTGTGTTTAGATGGTCAATCAAAGAAGAAAAAAAAACCAACAAAAAGAAATAAAGAGCAGAGAATAGAAATAAAAAGAATTAAACTCCATCAATCCTTGATTTATTTGTATTAGCAGCACATCAGCTGCTATAGCAGCATCTGTTTCCATGTGCTGAGAATGACTTCAACAGGACTTTTCTCAGAATAGGAGGCAGCTCAGTGTTTTTACATTTCAAACAGTACGTGAACGCAGCAGCACTTTATAATTATGCTGCTTTCACAGTTGGGTTAACAAACACCATCAGAATTTACCTGAATCTGAGGTGATGGACAGAATTATTAGGCTTGTTTTTGCCAAAGAAAATGGAACAAACATCACATGCACCCATTCCACTGACACAACTTTATACACACCTGTGATTACTGTTCTACTTTAATGGATGTGAGGGGGATGGAAGAAGGATAATTACAATGACTCTCTAGAAAATATCACAAATAATTAAAGGAACCTGGAGTATATTAAACAATATAATTAGAAAATCACATTCCATATCAAATTAGTCTGATTATTTTATTGATAATAATGAGACAGTGATTAATACATGTGGTCAAATGTTTCTATAATTTATTTTTTGTAATGTGGGTCCGAACTTAGGACTGGTGTCAGCAGAACCACCTGATAAACACAGGAACAGAGACACAGGCCCTCTGCTTTGGTACTGGTGAACCTCCAGGGAACAGACATGGAGGTGGTGGACTCTTAGAAGTACCTGGGTGTTCACCTGAACAACAGCTGGGCTGGAGCCACAACACTGAAGGGTCAGAGGAGACTCTACCTGCTGAGGAGACTGCAGAGGGCGCTCCTAAAGACCTCCTCTGACTCAGTGGTGGCATCAGCCGTCTTTGATGGTGTGGTCTGTTGGGCAGCAGCTTAGAGACTAGATAAGCTCAGTAAGAAGACCAGATCTGTCCTAGGATGTCCCCTCGATCCAGAGCAGGAGGTGGGAGACAGAAGGACTCTAGCAAAGATAACATCACCCCCCCATGCTGTTGTGGAGCTGGAGAGCTCCTTCAGTGGCAGACTGCTGCATCCTGGATGACCGTTATCGTAGGTCCCAGCAGCTGTTAGACTCTACAACCACCACTGCTCCCAGCAAACTGTTTTAGGCTCCCTGCTGCTTTTTGTGAGTTGCACAGTTTTTTTTCACTTTCACTCAATCATGTTTCATTTCCACAGTTTTTCCATTCATGTTCTCACTCCCTGTAAATATTCTGCTACAGTCTTTCACACAGTAATATTTAAATGTGGTCATTTCAGTTCAGTCTTTGAAGTCTGTTATGTAACACATATATTTTATTCAATATTCATCTATTTATCATTTTATTCTATATTCATTTGGTGAATCTACTTTGCTGCTGTTGCACAAAAATGTCCCCACTGAGGGACAATAAAGGATTATTCTATTCTATTCTATTCTAAGGCCCTAGAGTTGATAAAATGACAGAATTTTAAACCCCAAAAAAATCTCTGTGTTGTAGGATGGGACACCGTCTCTGTTCCATGTCTCACCTTGTCTGGTTCTTGTAGAGAACAAAGGTTTTCCCACAAAAACAACAAGAAGTGATTTTCTCATGCTAGAAAACAGGCTAGTCTTCAGAGGGACAAACAAAACCAGCCATTGCACCAGGTCCCAACGCACAGTAGACCACAGACTGCCAAGCTGACATCACTAAATAGGCTTCATAAAGAAACTGGAAAAATGAGAATCTGGTGCAAAAGTTCATTTATGTCAATAATTAACCTTAAAAATTTAAACTAATCTATGAGACAGACTCATTTCATTCAAAGCCAGATGTTTCAGCCTTCATTTGTTATAATTGTGATGATTATGGCTACAGCTGATGAAAACCCCACATTCAGAATCTCAGACAATTAGAATATTGTGAAAAAATTTAATATTCTAGATTCAGCATCCCACACTGTAATCAGCTAATGAATCCAGAACACCTGCAGAGGGTTCCTGAGCCTTTAGATGGTCTCTCAGTCTGAGCTGGATCACTGACATGAATGGACTTTTGCACCAGATTCTCATTATTTGAGTTTCACATATGTAATAAAATACCTTTTCTCTCAGTTTTTACCATGTTCATGTTTCACATTAATCAGCTCTCTTGTTCATCTCTTACATCTGTCAATGGTTTTATGTTTGATTTTTCAACTGAATGTTTATTTGTTTATAGATAAAAAAAACACCTTTTTGTCTGACAGCAGTAATGGCATCTGACCTGCTATGTGTTTATAAAAAGCCTTCATCATTACAGTAGTCAATAGTTTAAGGTCGGTTGTGTGTTTTATAAAACAATTAAATGGTGTAGAGACATCCTAAAACAGCAGTAATCTGGACTGATACCACTATAACTAGTTTCATGGTGCTCAGTTTTTGAAGGATATGAAAATAAACCATCTTCACATCCACAAAACTCTAAACTCGTCTAAGAGGTTTTTTTCCAACCGTGTCTAATACTAGCTGCATTTGCCTGAGAAAGAAGAACCTGAATCTGTCTTTAATAACGTCATCTGAGGGGAACATGGACTGGAAATGCACATTCTGAGATGATTTCTGTTAATAATAACTGAACGGTTACTTCATCTGGCCGCATAAGTCCGATGGTGTAAAAGGCAGAAAGACACTTTATCAGTAAACATTCTATTAAGTTGAAGCATCACTCAACACGGGCTGAGACCAGCATGGGACCTAAACAAAAATTTCATTCTGTCGCCTCAGCACTCAGTGTCATTACAGCATATTAGTTCCCTTGTCATGTGGGAACACAGCAGAAACTTCAGCTCAGGAAAGCAATTAGTGGCTTTATCAATAAGGGAGACTGCAGGTGAGTGGGAGTTTGATAAAAATACATTTGCACTTACTGCAGTCTCAAGGTGACTTCCAAAGAAAACAATGTACATCAGGTAAAAAACTTTAGTTTATAGAAAAACAAATAAGTGGCTGGCTTAAAGTCCCACCTGCACCTCTGCAGGCCCTGTGTTGTTTTTCTATGATCATAGTGGGGCTGCATGGTGGCCCAGCTGCTGCAGCCGTTACCTCACAGTGAAAAGGTCCCAGGAGTTTGCATGTTCTCCCTAGACATGAAGGTTTTCTCAGGTAACTATGATGCGTTAGATAATCATAACACTTTTTGACCCGATTCTCTCCTTCTGACAAGATGCACACCATCACCGTAAAGGCTCTACAGATCACCTCATCAGAATCCTGCTGAGGTCGGTGTGGTATGTGGTCTGGTCGGTAGGGATGGGTACCTTTGACATTTGAATCGATACGGTACCAATTCCCGGTACCTATGAATCGATACCGGTACTTCACGGTACCTATTTTCGATACTTTTGAGTGTTTAATAATTATTTAAATCTCATTTTTAATTAAAAATGTTTTTTTTCTCAATATATAACCATATTTGATAAACATAACAATAAATAACATACAACTGTTTGTATTTTGTCATCGTAGTGTTGTACAAAATTCTTCAATATGAAAACCTTTAACCACAACTGTTTCTAAATGATGCAGAAACTAAAACCCAGCTCCATGTGCTCCTATTCCTCTCCTTTCCCCTCTGGACAAATTGTGTGATGGTGCGTCCTTGTAGTATTAGAAACTGCTGTCAACTAAATTTACTGTGTATCTTCATTCATTTTGCCGTTCTTTTTCAAACAGTTGATTTTTCCTACTCGGAAGTCGGAATTTCCGAGGAGGAAGTGAACGCACCATTAGCTGATAGCAATGTTAATGATAGCTAAAATATCAAGCTAACACTATCTTAAACATAAACCTTTATTTTGCTGCTGGAGCAGATTAAGACAATGATGCCTCACTTAGATCGTTGTCGCTGGTTTCATCATCACCCAATCACCCACTGCATTTAGTGAAGTGAAGCCAAACTTTATAGCGCGTTCGCTTTCTCCTAGTCGAAATTTCCAAGTTCCGAGGAGACAGCGAACGCACCATTAGCTGATAGCAATGTTAATGATAGCTAAAATATCAAGCTAACGCTATCTTAAACATAAATGTTTATTTTGCTGCTGGAGCAGATTAAGATGATGATGCCTCACTTAGATCGTTGTCGCTGGTTTCATCATCACCCAATCACCCACTGCATTTAGTGAAGTGAAGCCAAACTTTATAGCGCGTTCGCTTTCTCCTGGTCGAAATTTCCAAGTTCCGATGAAAAAGCGAACGCACCATTAGCGGAACAGGAGCTAAAATATCAAGATAATGTTATGTTAAACAGTTTATTTACCTGCTGGAGCAGATTAAGACAATGATGCCTCACTTATATCATTGCTGCTGGTTTCTTCATCACCCAGATAGCCATCCCATTTAGTAAAGTGGACCCAAACTTTAGAGCTCTTCCTCTGTGCCATGCTGCTTGCTCTGTTTACAGCTTGCCTGCAGCAACTAGCGACTTTCAATCACCGGTGAAACACTTCTCGAGGGGGGAACACATATCGACATAACATCGGCGCTGCTGTCTATTTTGGCAAATTGCTGTCTCGCAAGTTCTCGTTAGGTCAGGTACCGAAACAAGGCACCGTTTCTTGTCACGTGAAACGGTGCTCGGTCGGTTCGACGGAATTCGGTCGGTGCCTTAAAAAGTACCGGTTCCGGTACCCATCCCTACTGGTCGGTCATGTTATGAATATCAGTTTTAAAATCTGGCAGGTGAACCAGGTTGTAGGTTAATGGGATACTTGAAATTGCCCCTAAGTGTGGATGAGTACGTGAGTGGTTCTCTAAGTGGCCCTGTGATGGACTGGCGACCTGTTTAGGGTGTCCCCCACCTCTCACTTGATGACTGCTGGAGTTAGACACCAGCTCCCTGCTTGCAAAAACTACCCATGAACAGCTTTCACATGCTTCCATCACCTCGTTTCTGATTGGGTAAATGTAACATTTAACATGTGGCATTTTGATCTGTGCCTGAAAATTAGACCAAGATGGTCCAACATGTTGGAAAACATGGATTTATGATTATAAGAGATAAGATCATTATCAGGATTTTAAGTCTTATTCATGATATGCAAACATCTTGTCTCTGATTGGCTAACAGCAACACGACTCTTCCATTGCCACCATTCGCTCTTCTAAAAATGCAACGTTGATGATTTATCTCCACATATAACAAAAGTTCAAATGAGTCGCCATGTTGTGGAGTTGCTAATGGTTAGCTTCTACTAGCCGAGGCACACTCTGCTTTCTCCTTCTAGTGGGCGGTCCCAAACCAAGATGGGCGGGGCTATTAATGTTCATTTTTTTCTGCCTTTTTCCTTTCTGCAGCTAATGCAGGCAATCTTCACTCAGAGATTGTATTTAAAAAGAACATTTCTCAGTCAGCCATGTAAAATGTATCTTTGAATGCTTTTGACATAAAAAACTTTTATTAAACAACACATGTAACTTTATAAAATAATCTCACTTTCTCACAAATCCACCTCCTGAATGATTAATGAGACCTGAGCCTCAGTGCCAGTTCTAGAACCACATCAGCTACACTCAAACGTGTCAAAACCATTAGAGCAGCAATCATTTAGTCTCACATAAAAATAACAAACACTTAAAAACTTTGCTGTTTTCTTTGCAGCACTGCAACAAGCCTCTCCCTGATTCTCCCACCACTTCACTTTAACTTTAGATTGGATCCATATTTTCCCATCAGTCTTTATTTGGTGTGTTGTCTTCATCTGGAGTGAGTCTTTTTGTTTTGGTAACAAAAAGTGTAGTCAGTTGTTTGAAGTTGGAATCATTTTGTAAGTGGCTACATATGAATGAGACCAGAGCTTAAAAGTGTGTGAAAATAGATTAATAACTTTCTACAGGAGTACTTGAAACTGACCAAGGTTTGATGGCATCCATTATTATTTCACCTCAAATCCAACTTTTGATTTAGATGGATTTTCCAAATAATAAAGAAAACAAAAATTGCATCTATGAAAATATGTCTTAAAGGGGACATATTATCCAAATGTGAATTTTTGCATCTTTTTGAGCTCTCATGTGGTTCTCTACTGACTCATAAACACTCCAAACATTAAAAAAAAGTCCATATATTTTATCTCATGGTTTGGTTTAAGAATTTATATCCCTGAAACAAGCCGTCTCACAAGCCCCTTCACCTGAGGAGTCCCCACCCACTAAAGCTGTTCAGTATCCGACCTTCTTGTTTAACAGGATGGAGACAGGACATGCTGGAGGGGCTGCTCAGCTGGCCTGGGAATGCCTTAAGCCTCATTCACACCGACTCCATCATCTGCAGAACGTAGCAACAAACCAGTTGCTTCATGGGGTGGCTGCTGCTCTATCCTCTCCTCTTCCTGATCTCCATCATTCCAAGGTCCACATGCCAAAGTCCAAACAGTACAAGAGCTTTGTTTGAATTAGTCAAGTCTCTCAAAGCTCTAAGCCTGTGTCCCCTAGCAGCAAGCTGAGTTCACTCATTCCAGACATAGATCCAGAGTCCAGCCTTTTTCCAGTTGGAGGTCAACTTAGGCACATAAAGTCCGACTCTTCTGATATCCAAACTGTCATAGACACTGGAATGAAATTCGATGGGGAGTGATCTTCATGATACGCTGTGTCCATCTAGACAGACATCTTCCTCATGGTGCTGAGAAGATCTATAACATGAAGAGGAACTCCTAAGGTACTCATTTCCAAGGAGCGTACAGATGTGGTCCCAGAGCCACAGGAGAGGCTTGCTACGAGCCAGATGTAGTTCCTGTTCAAGTCACCAGCAGCACACTTCAGTGGGGCTTGGAAGCATGAAATACGGTGAGTGGAGATAGCTCACCAGGTGGTTATTGACACTGTTTATTCATGACAAAGCTCTTCTTGGAGTCCCAACCCGAGTCATTATCCTGTTGGAGGATGCATGATCCTCTGACATTGGGCCGTGTGTTACTGTATCTGCAGGCCAAATGCAGCAAAGCAGGTCCAGGAAAAGAACCAAGCTTCCTTCGTGTTCCATGGATTTCTTTTTGCCTTTAACAGAATCATGGAGCTAGTTAGTATGCCGATGTTTTTTTTATTTTTGTTTTTTTGCAGGGGGGGGGGGGGGGGGGGGGGGGGGGTCTGTCAGTTGTGGAGTCCTCCAAATGCAGTAAAAATTTGATCAGAACATTGTCCTGATCATGAGATTCTGCTAGAATGGTCTTCAATCCTCTCTGTTGTTTGTTTGTTTGTTTGTTTTCTCATGAACACCATCTGTCTGGTTAATCTGGGTTGCATTTCCTGAGTTCCCATTGTGGGAGGTGGGCTCCAGTTTCAATAATCCCATCAGCTGTTGCCATGGGAACATGATGCTGCTTAGAGTCAGGCATTGACCTTAACATGAATACCTATAACTGTCTTTCTGAGACAACTCTGGTCTTTGCCTCCCCTGGTCCTGGTCCAGGACCATGACACCACCATTCTATGACACCAGCAGCAGGTGTGTTCCATTTCTGCAGTCTGAATGTTTGATGACAGGCTGGAAGGCGCCTGTGATAATAACTACAGTATGATGAAACATGACGAGAACACAGGAGTCTCCTGGGGGAGGGAAATGAATCTGTCCAGGTTATTTAGTTTATTTACTCTTGTTACACGCAGGTAAACATCAGACAACAGCTTCTGACTGAATCACCTTTCAGCAGAAATGAAGCGTTGTTCCAGTGGGCTGTAAGGAGACCAGGCCTACATGTCTGAATGGACAATAGCCTCAAGGATGTGAGCTTAGCTAGGTAGCATTAGCTTCGACTTCTTCATTACAAATTTAGTCTTAGAAATGAAATCATTCATACAAAGGAAGCCAGTGAAGCTGCAGATCTCAATAAAAAAAATCTACTTCCTTCTTTAAAGCTTTGACAAAATGATGTGTTTTGGTGCATAAACCGTGTCTAAAGTGTAACGAGAGACTAGATTAAAAGATCGATAGAGCCGACCTAATCCAACCTAAGACAGATTACATCCATAAAGGGTCAGATACATTTTCACCGCCCTGTGTTTCTCCAAAGCTGGTGAGGAGTAGCTAAATGTTGACTAACCTTTGTTTACATTGATTTGTTTTTATTTTTACAGCTTATGACTTTTTCTGAATCTGCACCAGGATGAGCTGTAATTGGTCTAAACTGGAGGGTTTACATATTATGGGATTTGATTTGACCTGCTTTCATTGGGAATGGTTTTGTTCTAATTAAGAGCTGAGTAGAATTTCCTGTGTGTGTCTCCGGCTCAGACAGGTGCCGTCACCCTCAGCAGCCTTTGATTGACTGGAAAATGTGCCACAGCGTTGCTCTCTGACAGCAAACACCCAGCTGATCTGATGTGGAAACCTGCAGACGTTCCCTTCCATACGCCATCAGTTCATCCATCACACTGAAATCTGAGGTGCCCATTGTTCTCAGACGAACATTAAAAAAAGAAAAGATGGGGTGCCTCTGCCATCATCATATGCTCATCGCTCCATCATAATTAGCCTCTGTGATGTCATTAGGAAGGCAGTGGGAGAGCTGGTGGGCGTCTGGATGAAACTAAAGCTTCTGTTCACTTCCCTTGTCTCACCCAGCAGGGAAAGGCGAGTAAAGGAAAAGCACACCAAGACAATTGGTTGTGTCAGTCATCGTGACCTTTGAACCCTGCAGCGCCCTGCTGTCAAAACCTGTTGACAGTTCTCAGTCAGGCAGCAGAGAGACAAGTGCAGGTGCTGAAAACGCTGCAGGCCCTGCAGCCTGAGACCGCCACAGCTCCATCACACTTCTGCCTCCACGGGGCTCGGCTCATTTACACCTCACTAATTACTCACTAATTAAGGGGAACAGCGCAGAAGCATCAGAGCAAGCCCACTACTGTTCAGTTTACTTTTATGTCCAAGTTCCAAACACACAGACCCATTCTGATATTAATCACAGTTGCTCTTTTATGCATTCTTCTTTGACCACAGAGGGCCACGTGATTACCAATCAGACCAACAGGAAGTCTGATAATAACCAGTTTTTTATGATTCTGAGCCCTTAAACCTCATAATTTAGGTAATAAATGCTTTAATCACATTTCTACATTCATTAATCAAACTAATATTAGGAGTTGTGACATTTATTTCACTAACTCTTCTGCATCAATTCTGTTTATGAATGAGAGGCGTTGCTTATAGCTCAGAAGCAGGGGGAGGGGCTTAAAGGGGCAATAAATTTTCCACCTGTAGGTGGCGCCCTCTGAGAAAAAACTCCAGATTTCTGCTTTAACTAATGTTTATGCTTAAAAATGTTTTCAGAATATAAAAAGAACGCGTTTATATTAATAAGAAAGTGCGTAATGTCCTGACAATAGGGGGCAGTACATACATTTCAGGGTAGTTTTACACCATATGACCATGACTGTCACTAGTTTAAAAAAAAAACATTACGATAAATGTTACCTGTCAAGCAGAAAGCATGTGTCCTCGGCGTGACTCCTCAGACTTGATGATCCTTCAGTTAAATTCATCAAGAGAATGCAATGCTGATGCTAGTTTTCTGGTGGTGTAGATTCTGGATCTGCTGGATCTGCCGATGATGTCAAACTACGGCAATACCACTCGGCCAAAACAGTGCATCACTTTTTCAATTCTGTTCTTTCAAATAGGTTTTGGAAAGAGTTTAGCAGTTTTGTTATTAAATTCATGTTTCTTCCGTAAGTTGTACGTCCAGCCAATCAGCTAGTGTGATGTCATCAGCAGGCGCAGGACCCCGAGCCGGCTCATGTAGAAGGAAACATGGCGTCTAATATGGCATTCCACACAGACTATAGACCCACACCCTATGTATTTTAGACCCATTTTTATGGTTATATGTTACAAAGCCAACAATATTTTTCAACAACTGGACATCATTTAATTCATTTTCAACAACATTTTGATGGATTTTTCCAGAGATAAATGGTAAAAGCTACACATTGTCACTTTAAGTTGCAATATACTACTTTGAATTATTTAAAATCAAATAAAATGTATGTAACATATGTGTTTTTATACAGGGACAGGCGTTTACCAAGGTATTAGTTTGAATATCTTTTAAAATTTTAGTCATTCGGTAATCAAATAGTCTCGTTACAGGGTTGAATTCTAAACGGCAGAAGTAACAAAGATTTTCCTAATAACGTCTGGGATTTTATGCCTAAGGTGGGAAAACAGAGATCCCCAGAGCCACTAATAGTTCTTCATCAGATGTGCACAAACACAGTTTTTGTGGTTTATTTTTCAGTAACTAGAAACCCCAAAGGGGATCCCTCAACGCAAGCCTTGACATGTTCCGCCATGTTGTGCAGTTGCTAATGCTAACGGTTAGCTTCTACTAGCTGAGATGATCTGCTCTCTCCTGGATGCTAAACCAACAACAGCCCAGTGTTATATGTTTTTAACCCCATAAACAGCTGATCTGTCTGTAGGTGTTAGTTTGTTGATTCTCTAAATGTCCAGTAGAGGGCACATGACCCACATGTTGGTGTCGGTCAGTCCTGTTTGTGTTGAACTGGATGGTGCTTCTGCTGGGTGATTTCTCTGAGTCTGTAGTAGGAACAGTGACTAGGTGAGACAACCTCAGCTTGGAGAAACAGAGGCTAGCTCTGTCCAGACTGAAGAGCTAAAGGCTAGTGTGAGTGTGGTCGGCTACACAGCATCATGACTTTCATTCATAATAGTCCTGTTTGTGGAGCTCTAAATCTCTCTCACATATGGGGCGATGGTGGCAGAGAAGTTAAGTGACCGCGCCGTGACCAGGGGGCTGCAGACTCCATGATCAGGTCCCGCCCCCACGGCCCAATAAGCCTGTGTGTAATTCCACCCCTGACCCCAGGGCAGCTGTGGCTATGATGTAGCTCATCACCAGCAGCGTGTGAATGTGTGTGTGGGTGAATGACTTCTTGTGTTGTAAAGGGCCTTGGGGGGTTGTAGAACCCTAGAGGGTGCTATATCAAATGCAGGCCATTTGCCATTTACATGAAGCAATCATCCATGAAATGTGAAGTTTCTGACATAGTAAAAGTTTAAAATAAATCAACGGCTGTGTGTATTTGTTGATGTGGCTGGTTGGTAGCGTGTCTATTTGGTCAGAACTCATCTCTGTTTCTCAAAACTGAAGCTGTTCCTACAGCTATAGTCCGTGTTCACACAGAAACCAGCTGATCTAAGAAACATTTGATGTGATTGTTACTAAAGAGGAGTTTGTCCTGAAACCACAGATGTTTAAAACCCTCTCCTAACATGCTTTAGCCTAAACCCATGAGCTCTGTGTTAGAGTGAGGCACTAACATGCCTCCATCATGCCTCAGCTTTGGCTCTGAAGCAGGACACACACACACACACACACACTCACACACACACACACACACACACAAGCTCGCTCTCTCTTCCTGCTGTAGGAATTTCATTCTTTCTGATGATGATGGCGTCAATACAGCACCACAACAGAGAGAGAGAGAGAGAGAGAGAGAGAGAGAGAGAGAGAGAGAGAGAGAGAGAGAGAGAGAGAGAGAGAGAGAGAGAGAGAGAGAGAGAGACTGGGCCTCCTCTGCCTCCTGCTGGTGTCGGAGGGAACAGCATCCTGTGTCTTCATGTGGACCTGGACATTCTCAGCCATCCTCTCACCAGCCTCATCCCTCCACCTCTCCACCAGGTGCTGGTGTTGCAGAAGCTTTTGGGACGAGTGGGTTCATGCTGGGAACACCGAGATGGTTTCTCGGGGTGCTGGTTTCTCTCCAGAACCTCCGCGCACGTGTGCCGGCGCGTGCGTGTTCATGTTGACAGTGCCGGTGACGTAAGGGCCCTTGGGCTCCTCTCTTTCTCTCACACACACACACACACACACACACACACACACACACACACACACACACACACACACACACACACACACACACACACACACACAGCCAGGCGGCAGCAGCAGACGCTCGGTGCTCCTCAGTGAGCGGAGAGGAGCGGGAGAACCGAGCAGCTCCGGGGATGTGCGCCTCCTCTCGCGCTCTCTCTCTCTCTTCCTGGGAGTGTTTGACTGATTTCTGCCCCCCCACTGCTCCTGCTGACTCCCCTTCACCTCGCCCCTGTGCTCTGGAGGCGGCGGTAAGGAGGAAGCAGCGCGTCACGGTGCGCCTTTGCGCATTCCACCTGGATCTTTAAAAAAGATGAATTTGCTATTTTAAGTGTGTATTTTTCCCATGGACCTACGCTTGGGTGTTGCGTGTGGAGCGGAGGAGTGGGGGGTTGGCAGCCTGCGTCGCCCACTGAAGACGTGTCCGCAGCTGATGGGGATCTGCGGGAGAATGCTGGAGAAGAAGCGGGGAGCGCGGTGAGGGGAGAGGGCTGCGGTGAGCGACCAGCTCGCTTCTGAAAATGTGCCAAGTCCTCCAGCTCCACCGGAACCGGCTGATTTTGTTTGTGTTTTACGTTTTCCCTCCCTGGACGGATCACTCCGCTCAGTAACGGAGCTTTTGGGTTTCTGTGGAATTTAAACGGAAGGTCACTGGACTCGCTGGCCCGCTCCCAGTGCGCCATGCTCTCATTTTAACACCAAATACCAGCGGTGCGCCTGTGTGTGTGTGCGTGTGTGTGTGTGTGTGTGTGAGGGAGAGCGCCTCTGACAGAACTCGCTCCCTCTTTCTCTCCCTCTGAGGCTCGGGCTGCGGACTTGATGCTGGATCTGTGCTTCAGCGACCTGTTCTGGCTGTAAACATGCTGAGCGGCGTCCTGTTTCTGAGCGTCCTCACGGTCACCAGCCTGACACCATCCGAAACGGAGAGCCGCAAAACTTCAGCCCTCAAAGACATCTGCAAGGCGCGCTGCGCGTGCGAGGAGCGCGAGAACGTTCTGAACATCAACTGTGAGAATAAAGGCTTCACTGCTGTCAGTCAGTTTCAGGCGCCGCCAAATAAAGTGGCCCAGCTTTTCCTCAACGGGAACTTCCTGTCGAGGCTCAACGCCAACGAGTTTGTCAACTATGGGAATGTCACCTCCTTACATCTGGGGAATAACGGCCTGCAGGAAATCCGAACCGGAGCCTTTAACGGACTCCGATTACTCAAGCGACTCCACTTGAACAACAACAATCTGGAGGTGATTAAGGAGGACACATTTGCAGGACTGGAGAGTCTGGAGTATTTACAGGCAGACTATAATTATATCAGCACCATCGAGCCGGGGGCTTTCAGCAAGCTCAACAAGCTCAAAGTGCTGATCCTGAACGATAACCTGCTCCTGGCGCTGCCTCCAAACATATTCCGCTTTGTGCTCCTCACCCACTTGGATTTACGTGGAAACCGACTGAAGATGCTACCATTTGCCGGGGTGCTGGAGCACATCGGTGGCATCATGGAGATCCAGTTGGAGGAGAACCCGTGGAACTGCACCTGTGATCTGATCCCGCTCAGATCCTGGCTGGAGACCATCTCTGTGGGGGACATTGTGTGCGAGACGCCTTTCAGGCTGCATGGCAAAGACATTGCTCAGCTCATTAAACAGGACCTGTGTCCCCGCAGGAACGCTGGGGAGCGTGCTCAGCCTGCCTCTGACTCTCACTTCCAGGGGGCACCACACCCGACCTACCATGCCAGCGTGATAATCCCCACCCGCTCCCCGAAAGCCTCCAGGCCTCCCAGAATGCGCTACAGGCCCACCCCTCGGATCTCAAAGGACAAACATGAGCTGGGGCCCATCATGGTCTACCAAACCCGTTCTCCTGTTCCTGTGCTGTGTCCCAGCGTGTGTGTTTGTACGTCACAGAACCCAGAGAGTGGGCTGAACATCAACTGTCAGGAGAGGAAGTTACAGAACATCAGTGAGCTGAACCCCAAGCCTTCCTACCCGAGGAAGCTCCACCTGACTGGTAACTACCTACAGGTGATCTACAGGACGGATCTGACGGAGTACAGCTCCCTGGAGCTGCTCCATTTAGGAAACAACAGGATCGCTGTGATACAGGAAGGTGCGTTTGAGAATCTGACCAACCTCAGGCGCCTCTACCTAAATGGAAATTACATCGAGTCCCTGTCCCAGTCTCTGTTTGCCGGTCTCCAGTCCCTCCAGTATCTGTACCTGGAATACAACATCATCAAAGAGATTCTGCCACAGACATTTAACTCGCTGCACAACCTTCAGCTGCTCTTCCTCAACAACAACTTGTTGAGATCGCTCCCTGACAACGTTTTTGGGGGCACCATGCTGACTCGGCTCAACCTGAGGAACAACCACTTCTCGTACCTCCCGGTTCAGGGTGTCCTGGACCAGCTGTCGGCGTTTATCCAGATTGATCTGCAGGAGAACCCGTGGGATTGCACCTGTGACATCGTAGCACTGAAAAACTGGATGGAGCTCTCCAGCACCAGCGTGGTGGTCAACGAGATCACCTGTGATTCACCCTCCAAGCATGCAGGTCGGCTGCTGCGCTCACTCCGCAATGAGGCCATCTGCCCAGAGCCCAGCGAGCTGCCCCCACCTCAGTATGCACCACCAACAACCCCCCCAACACCCGTCAGCCCCACCACTGAAGCCACGACCCTGTCCTCTTCCTCCGTTTTCCCCTCCTTTAGCTCGGCGAGCCCCACAGAGTCCCTCCTCCAGTCCCCGGAGCTGCACCCCGAGGTCCCCCTGTCGGTGCTGATTCTCGGCCTGCTGGTTGTTTTCATCTTGTCCGTGTGCTTTGGTGCAGGACTTTTTGTCTTTGTTTTGAAGCGACGCAAAGGGGTGGAGCACGTCCCAACGACGGCCAACAACTTAGATCTGAGCTCCTTACAGGTGCAGTATGGTTCTTACACCCCAGAACCGAGCCAGAACAAGAGCTCAGAGAGCCACGTTTACAGTTACATCCCCCCACCCGTGGGCTCCATGTCCCAAAACCCCATCTACATGCAGAAAGACGGGGAGCAGGTGGCCTATTATCGCAACCTAAAGGAGCTCAGCTTCGGGCCCCTGGACACTAAGAAGGTGGACGTCCTGACCCGAAGCCCGGGGGCCTACACCATCAGCACAGTGGATTTTATGGAGAAATCACCAACATGTGGTCTGACCCCCCCGGAGGCCCCGGAAATGCTCTATCAGAACCTAAGAGAGAGGCCCAGCAAGGAGCTCCCTGCAGCTGCAGTGGCTCCGCCCTTCACCTACAACTTTTGCACTTTGCCCAAGAGACCCTGCATCGTGCCCCCCTATGAGGTCGCCACGGCCCGGCGGCACATCACCAACCAGGACCGGGTGAACAAAACGGTGCTGTACGGCACCCCCAGGAAATACTACGGGCCGGAACACAGCTCCAAAAACAATGAGCACCCGTCTCTGCTGCTCCCAGGGAAGGTAAAAACAGAACCAGACTACCTGGAGCTTCTGGAGAAACAAACTGCAATGAGCCAACTGTAAGACAGCAGCACATCCCATAATAGTCACACAGAATACTCCCCTATATATCTGTCTGTGTTCAGTCCCACACCAGGAACTGGAGGTGAACTGACCTGTTTTCCTTTTCTTCTCTATTTTCTTTTCAAAGATGTATAAAAGGAATATAAGAAATATATTATTATGCAGTTCTATTTTCTTCTAAAAAGTATAAATTATTTCCTGTTTCTGTTGAAAAATGGAGTTCTCCCAGACTCTGATGACGGCAGGTATGTACCGAGCAGGACTTGTGTTTGATTATTGCTGTGAGCAGAGGCAGCCCTGTACATACACACCTACAGATAGACCAGGAGTGTTAAAGCAAAAGCTTTTCAAAAACCCAACAAGCGGCAAATCTTACTATTAATATCCAGAAAGTGCCTTTGCACTCATCTATTTTATCAATAATGCTCTCTGCAGAATGGATTTTGGTGTATTTTACTGAATCAAACCTTAAGACCATTTATTTGTCTGTAAAAAAGAAAAACAACAAAGAGTAAAAGATCTTCTTGAGATGATTGGATGTGAAATTTTATCTATATTAGTTCCTGTTAGAGAGAACCATGTTTTTGTTTTCTTTGGTTCTGGAGTGTTTTGTTCTATCAAGTGAAATGTAGAACTTACAGAGAACGTTGTACGCTGTAGAGGAGCAATACCGAGCAGCCAGATCGCGCCATTAAATTTTCACTGAAGCACTTTGTCAAGATGCTGAGCTCCAGGGGGTTTATTTAAGTGTGTGTGTGTGTGTGTGTGTGCGTGCGTGCGTGCGTGCGTGTGTGTGTGTGTGTGTGTGTGTGTGTGTGTGTGTGTGTGTGTGTGTGTGTGTGTGTGTGTGTGGTGAAAACAGAGCCTGTGGACCTTCTACCAATTGATCCATTTTTAAGTCCTGCTCCTGCTGAGTGACATCTGCTGCTGCTTCCTTGTTTCTTTGACCTGACACAGCATCATCTCCCCCTCTGAAGACACCCCCCCAACACACACACACTAACTACGAGGGGGGTCAGCATTTCTCCTAACGTGTCTGAGCATCAGTGTGAGCTGGAAAGGGCTAAACAAGCTGCTGATTGGTCAGGGGGAGACTGAGGCATTCACACAGAGAAGAACTGTCGTTAGTGCAGCAGTTAACATTAGCAGGTAGCTCCTCTGTGGGTAATCAGTGAATGGAAATGTGGCTGTGCTGTGAGAGAAACACCAGGTGTGGATTACTAAAGGTGGTGTTTCATGGTAGACTTCAGATCTTACACCAGAGTGTTTGAAGCTGCTGGGAGGTCGTGCTCACGCCACCAGATCCTGTTGAAGCTGCTCTTCCTGTTTTCTGTTCCTCAGCCAGAGTCCCCCCCCCCCCCATTGTTTGCGTACTGTTTCTTCACCATCCACTGATTCTCTGCTGCCTATTGTGTTGCTGTCCAAGGTGCTGAAATGTTGCTAGAACCTTCCTAGGTGGTGAGTTTTCACTATGTCTAAACTCAGCTATCAGACTGCTATGCTGCTGTGAAATGCCCCCCCCTTATTTTAAAGAAGCCTTTCCTCCTGTAGTCGGCTGCTCCAGGCCTGGGGGTTAGAATCCTGTTTATTGCAGCCAGGCTCGTTCTGTTTGCCGGTTTCAGCCTTTTTTCTTAATCACTATGTGATTTGTTTGCGCTGAAGGGCGATTTCAGCACTTTAAAAATTTGCTTGCTATTTCTTTAAAATTCAAACCAATCCCAGAGCTCCCTGGTGACTGTTGGGAAACCAGAAGAGAGGAAAGCGTATTTTAAGTTGCTGAAGGGCTAGAAAGCGGCCCTGAAGTCAGACGGGCGTTAATGGCCAATAAGGAGCTTCTGATGCTGAAGCGCAGGGCTTTGGTCCGGTTGGGTTCTCTGTAATGTGAGCTGATATCTGTGCTGATTTAAACAGAATGGTTTCTTTGAACAGCTGCTTTAATCTTCTGTTCTGGAGCAGCGGATCATGCACAGTTTGGTTTGGGAGGCGTTTTGTCTGCACACTATTTCATGTTTCACTATTTGTTTGCTACAGGCGTGACGAACGTCTTACAACAGCTCACCTGCGCGGGGCGCTGTTCTCAGGAGCATCAGACATAAACACATAACATATAGGATGGTGCATGAGGGCGACTCTGAAGTGGATTTGTTTTAGAATAAAATCTAATTATTAAGGAATGTTGATGAAATAGTTTTTAAAAGTAGAAACAAGAATTAACAGAAGAGTAAAAAGTTAAACGGCATTTAATACAAAATGATTTTATAATATTGTAGCAGATACAGCTTCATACAACCTCAACATTAGTAGTAGTTTCACTGGAGACAACAACAACAACAACAACAACAATAATAATAATAATAATAATAATAATAATAATAATAATAATAAAATACAAGAACAGATACGTTTTCTGTCTCTGGAGCCTGATTGGTCAGTTCTACTGTTGAACTGATCAGAATGGTACATCCAGTGAATGAGTAACGCAGCTTCATCATGCATGTTCCTGTTGAAGGTCACCCAGGGAGCTGGGGGTGGTGGTGGCCAGTCTAGCAGGACCAGTTCTTGCTGCTGCATGTCTGATTCCATGGATCCACTTCCATCTGATAGGAAAACATTCCAACATCAGAACAACTAGAAGTACAGAAACGTCTTTCCTGTCAGCTGGAAACATCAGCTCCATGACATGAGATTTTACTCAACCACTCGTCACTCATATTAGGAGGTTTTTTAGAAGATACTGGTTTTAATGGTTACTGTGGTAAAAACATGAGAAAGTTTCTGCGATGAAGGGAAACGTGTAACTGCAGGTTCTGAGCCGATGTCAGCCAGAGAAATGCTGAAATAATAATGATGCAAATACTTTTAACCGAGTGTCAGCTGCAGCTCACTGAGATGGAACTTCCTTTGAAAACCTTCAAAATAAAAGCCCCGATTCTTAGCGTACATGAAGAATTTAAAACATTTGAAGCTTGAAGCAATAAAATCCATCTGCTCATTAAAACAATAACTTTACCACCTCATGTTTTTATCCTGCAGACCATAATGAGCCTTCGTTCATTTAGACAGCAGCTGATGGGCACAAAGGACCAGAGCTTAAATACCACTCATAATAATAATAATAACAATAATAATTAGGGATCACATTGTTTTGCTCCTGATCCAAGTCCAAATCATTTGATTTTGAGTATCTGCCGATACCGAGTCCTGATCTGATACGTCAGCAAAGCATTAAAATAAGACGTCTAAGTTTGCCTTTCATTTTTTTGTTATTATTTGAGTATTTCTTTCTTTCTTTCTTTCTTTCTTTCTTTCTTTTTCTCTGTCTTTCTTTCTTTCTCTTTCTTTCTTTCTTTCTCTTTCTTTCTTTCTTTCTTTCTCTCTTTCTTTCTTTCTTTCTTTCTTTTTCTCTGTCTTTCTTTCTTTCTCTTTCTTTCTTTCTTTCTCTTTCTTTCTTTCTTTCTTTCTCTCTTTCTTTCTTTCTTTCTTTCTTTCTTTCTTTCTTTCTCTCTTTCTGTCTTTCTTTCTTTCTTTCTTTCTTTCTTTCTTTCTGTATTTCTGTATTTATGTAATTTCCATAGTTTATCTGCCAAAAACATCACTTGTTATGGAAGTACATTGATAAAAAAAACGTGTTAATACTTGTTCCCGTGACGGGGTAGGCACGCGGAGCCACTGTCCTAACTTTTCTCTGCACAACACCTGACGCTACCGGTGCAGTCAGCTCAGGTGCTGCAGAATGAGAAACCTCGACGTTTTGTTTTCTGTCGACCGTTTCTACGTGTTTATTAACGTATTTTTCACTGTTGGCTGACTCCGTGTTTTTTTTAGCGATGCCGTTGTGAAGTGGGACTTGATGCAGACCGATGATTTGCTTTGGGGATTCCCTAAAGAGAAAAAGCCGAAGGAGAAAGTATTTTGTGGCTCATCATGCAGCTGTCTTTTCCAGCATGTTGAATGCCCAGTATGCACACATTACAAGTGGCTGTTACACTGGCTTCACTGTCCAGTCCCACCAATACCACCAAAATACAGACATTTTAGCTCTCCTGTGGAGACACGTTAGCTCTGTGTTAGCCTGCTAGCTATCAGTGCATGGTGTCTGAATCCCCGCCTGCCATAAATTATGTGAGTTAATGGTGTTGTTTTTGTCCAAGAAACAAAGAATACTGATGTAGAGTAATGGGCTCGACACACGGGAGGCGACAAATGACCGTGATCAGCGAAACTCATCGCTATCGCTTTTATAACCAGACACACGGGAGGCGACAAGCGGCAGCGGCCAGCGGCAAAAACCAGAGACGCCTCTGTTCCAGGGTGAATAGCGAGTCTTCCGTTGTTTTGATTGGCCGTCAGATTGGAGGGAATTTTGGGTTATTAAAGCAGTTCAGAGTTGAAACATCGGTAGATACGAAGTAGGGATGAGCCGGATACTCGTTTCAGACGAGTATCCGGTACGGATAATGCATTTTTGAGTACGAATATGAAACTAGTAAAATTCATAATTATCTGTGTTCGGGTGGAAGGAGAATCCTCATTGGGTAACTGGCTGTCTTTACGCTCTGTGATTGGCCAGTCACACAGAGCGCCCGCCCCTCCCTACAGACAAAACCATCTCTGCCGCACCGGGAGGCAGCTGTGCTGCTCCGCTCACACACGACAGTGACTGAGGCCTCTGTGTAGCTCTCTCGTCACGTTGCTTCAGTAAACAGTACTCCCTTCTTCAGCTCGCCTCTTTTTCAGTTTGTGTAACATTTAAAGTTACTTGTTTTGTAGCGGTGCATTTGACAAGAGAGCTTAAAACGGCTCGTATCGCGTTGGTCGCTCTCTCTCTCTCTCTCTTTTGAAATATGGCACAGGACTATTTGGTCAGTAGGAAAACCTCTCTCTCTCCCTCTCTCACACAGACACGCGCAAACACACACCTTAATCAACATTGTTTTGTTTAACTTTGTGTGAGGAAAAATGCCAAGAACTTTAGAAAAAATAGTTTGATCATAAAATAAAAAAAAAAATTAAATTAAAAAGTTGTGTCTTATTCTAGTAGTTCATATACGGCATGAGTTCAGTTATATTCATTCATGCACTTAAATATTCATGTTCTGAGTTTATTGAAAACTTTGTTCCTTTACTATTGTGATCAAAAACACTGAATCTCAATTCTGAGGCTGATCTGTAAATAGTTTTCAAATAAACAATACATATAGCAACTTGTGATCAATCGATATTAATTTCAGACTTAAAATAATGTACTAAGTTAAGCCACACCCACTTCTGGTTGAACCACGCCCGTTTCCGGTTGAGGCCCCGCCCACTCCAAGTACAGATACAGATAATTTAGATGGTTGAACAGATACAGATAGTGGTGTACTCGCTCATCCCTAATACGAAGTGTCACAAGGTTTTGCTAGAGTTAAGGGAAGTCTTACTCTGGGACATCCGACATGGCAAGTATTAACTTTTCCTCCATGTTTGCCCTGATATGTACTGAGAAGCATCCTGTCCCCTCATTGGTCAGTCAATGAAACCTCTGCTGATTGGTCCTTGTCAGAGCGGCAGCGATGAAAAGTTGAAAATTTTTCAACTTTCTGGGATCACGGCGCTAGCTCGCGTGTGCACGACACATGCACGAGTGCAAAATTTCACATGCACGTTTTTGCGTTTCGCTTAGCAGGAGGGAGACCTGTGATTATCACTTTGTCGCGCATGTCTCATTGAAAATGAATGGAGGAGTGGCGATGTCACCTCCCATGTGTCGAGCCCATACATTGTTCAGATTTAAACCAAGCCATTGTTGTTCCCTTTGAAAATCTGCACCTCAGGATGAATTAAAAAAATCATATTTGTTGTTTTATAAATGTTAAATTCAATCTATTTCGCTCGATTCTGATCCTTTGAAAATCACGTGATCGGATCGTAGCATCCCTAATAATAATAGTAATACGACAATAATGAGAATAATAATAACAATAACAATAATAATAATAACAATAATAATAATAACACATTTTCATCTCATCTTTTACACACTATGATAAATTCCTTCACTGGAAGTACAAAATGCTGATAAATTCCCCTTTCAGTCTGAATGTTGTTTATTAGTTTTTGTTTACATTTATTGAAAAGGTCTGAATGAGACATAATAATGTTAATAATGAGAGGCTGAATGAAGCTGATTATTTCTGTGCTTTCCTCTGTCTGAGAGGAGCTTTAAGGGTTTTAATCTGATGCATCCAGCCATTCTCACATTATTATTATTATCCTTGTGACCTAATTAACGTTACTGTTTCCTCTCTGCTCTCATCAGTAACATAAAAAGAAAAGCAGCCATGTTGGCTCATCCTTTATCTGGTTTGGCTCCGTCATGGTACCGGCTGTCCCAGACCCGACCCAGACTGGATTCCATCCATCAGGTTAAGAACTGGGACACTTCCATCAGCAGATCCCTACAGAATCCCAATCCCTTCGTGATGGATGGGTTCAATAACACCAAACCAAACAAGGAGCCCAGCTTCACAGCAGAATTTTGGGATAATGTTGTTTGTGGAGTAAATTGTGTTGTGAGCGCTGCAGCTTCAAACACCTGAAAACAACAACTCCTTCTTTATGGTTGTTTTTGTGTTCCGGCTGCATGAAACAGCTCGTTTACTCCCAGTCTGCTCCCAGTTCTCTTTCCTCATTTAGGCGTTTCCTCTGGGGGCCTCGGAGTGTCGTAACTTTTCTACTTGTTTTCGGTAGAAGCAGCGTGGAGTCGCTTTCATCCACGGTTTCTGGTGCAAAGATGCGCAGCGAGCAGGGGAGTCGCTGCGGTAAGCAAAGCTGTGAGCGCTGTCACGGGCCTTCTCTCTTAACAAGCTTCGCCATTTCAGCTGCTGTGTGAAAGGGCGGTGGTGTGTGTGTGTGTGTGTGTGTGTGTGTGTGTGTGTGTGTGTGTGTGTGTGTGTGTGTGTGTGTGTGTGTGTGTGTGTGTGTGTGTGTGTGTGTGTGTGTGTGTGTGTGATGGGGCAGAGAGCTGTTCATTCCTCCTCTTTTCTGAGAATGGAGTGATTTTCCTTCCTTGGGCACAATAGGTCCTCTGTGTCTTTTTAGTGGTGGTGAAGGAAAGAGAGCTTACTTACACACACACACGCACACACACACACACACACACACACACACACACACACACACACGGGATATAAGGGAGGGTTGTAACATTTGCAGCCTTGCACACCAATGAGGAAGCTTTCTCCCCAGAACACTCTCCTCTCTTATCTGGCAGCCCCGGGACGCTCGCACAAGCGTGTGTGTGTGTGTGTGTGTGTGGTGTGTGTGTGTACTACTGGTTGAGTAAGTGCTTGCATTCATACGTTCATATATAAACTGAGAATGTCAATAACTTAGCCGAGGTGTTTCTCTCGCTGCCTTTCTGATAAGATTCAGATGTAAAAATTGGTGTTTTGTCATAAATGCTCTCTCTCTCTGCCTCCCCCTTTTCCATCCCCTGTGC
>SSNS01000019.1:619412-737644 GCA_006937985.1 Aphyosemion australe
TGAAAGTGATTAACAATGCCCTCAGCTGCTTAATCAACCAGAAAATTATCAGACAGGTTTAATTGATTTCATGCCAGGCCCAATAAAAAAAGTGGTCCTTTAATTTTTGTGAGCAATGTATATATATATATATATATATATATATATATATATATATATATATATATATATATGTATATATATATACATATATATATATATATATATATATATATATATTGGTGTGTGTGTGTGTGTTGGGTGAAGACTTTAAGTGTAACTGCACACTTCCAGTCATACAGCTCAAGATTTCCTAATGCAGAGTCAAATATCCCAACCAACCATCTGAGCAGAAATGAAGAAGGTTGATTGGTTTTATTTGTAGATGAGTTAGATGGCAGCTCAGTCTCGGCCTGGAGGGTTTAACCAACATCCAAAAAAAAACAAATTGTATATTTATCTGAAAAAATTGCAATTTTGAGCAAATGAGGTCCATCACAGCCTGGAGGACACAGTGTGATGGTATTCCTTCATGTTGTGGATATTTACAGGCA
The DNA here is from genome assembly GCA_006937985.1 of Aphyosemion australe. Classification (NCBI taxonomy): domain Eukaryota; kingdom Metazoa; phylum Chordata; class Actinopteri; order Cyprinodontiformes; family Nothobranchiidae; genus Aphyosemion; species Aphyosemion australe. The sequence goes on from SSNS01000019.1 coordinate 619,946, forward strand.
TGCTCCCTCAGGGGAAGCAGTAAACTGCAGTTATGGGATGTCATAACTCAGACTGTAAACACGCATCCAGCAGTAACAGGAAAGAGTTACAAGGTATGTTTTAGTGAGCTGATGTTTAATAAATCTAGGTAAACCTTTGTTGTGAACGTTGTCTATGAAACCAATTGTCAACAAATACTGGAAGGTTTTTCAGTCCAACATCATCAGAAGACTTTATTACTTAGAACTGAAACCAACAGGTTTAAGGAGTTACGTCATGAGACAGTTCTTCACCTTCTTACGGTTCCAATGTGCTGGGAAGCAAAGCGTCCCTCAGATCTCCATCAGAATGAGGAGACGGGGTATGAAGGGGGGACTGAGAGAGTTGGAGAATTCAACTGATAATTGGCTAGAAAGTGTCCTGGTATGCCCAGTATGCTAGAGAAAAGTCCCGGTATGCTGCAAGGTAAAATTGATGCCAGTACCGGTCCAAACCGGCCCACTTAAAGTACTCTGTGTGTGTGTGACGATAACATTTGTAACATAACCTTTAATGTTTGCTGTGTGTATTTGTTTTTTTTTTCAGACTCTTCCCTCAAAATGTTAATTAGCTAACCCTAACTATCAAAATAAAAGCAGCATTGACTTAAAGTTGGAATATGGAACAATTTAATAAAAAGCTATATATTTTTTTTAATAACACCTCCACGGGGCGTTTAGAGGTGTGTAGAATGAATGTACAGTTTTTTCTTTAAAAGCTATATTTAAAAAAAAATCAAAATTTTATTTTGACAGGCACGGCACTGGGTTTATGTTTACATCTACCAGCCACTATAGGGCAACGTTGTGGTAAAAAATCAGCAAGGCGAGGCTGGGACTGTGTAAAATGGCGGACTCTGCAAGTCAAGCAGCTGATTCTGAGTCCAGAAGATGTTCTAACGGTAAATTCTGTTATAAAATAAATGTATTAGTAGAAATGAGTCCTTACCCTGATTCATCACTGGACATGGTGCTGGCTGGTCACTTCAGTATCTGCAGTGAACCAATTTGTTCTTGTGCAATACCACCTCTAAACACTAGATGTCACTATAGTGTCCATGTTCCATATTCACCCTTTAAATAGCTCTGTTTTGATGAAAACATTTATTTTCTTCACTTAAAAGCAGGAAATGCTGTTATTTTAACCATAGCAAAAAGCAGCACTTATTACCATGACGCCACGGAGTATGGTTCTGTTCCAAATGCCGTCTTCATCCTCCCATACTTGGTAGAATGGACTTTCTGCTGTACTAGCCAAGATCGTACTTGTCAGGCATACAAGAACATTCTGGCATCATTGGGTATTGAGAAATGGCCCTGGAGACTGGCTAGGCCACTCCAGAACCTTGGAATGCTTTTTATGTGGCCATTCCTTCGTTGCCCGGGCGGTGTGCTTGGGTTCATCGTCATGCTGGAAGATCCAGCCATCTTCAATGCTCTGACTGTTTCAAGGAGATTTTTGACCAAATTCTCATGATACACAGCCCCATTCATCCTTTCCTTAATATGGATCAGTCGTCCTGTCCCCTTTGGAGAAAAGGAGACCCAAACCATCATGTTTCCATCCCCTTGCTTCACAGTGGGTATGGTGTTCTTGGGATGCAACACAGCATTCTTCCTCCTCTAAACACGGTGAGTGGCATTTATGCCAAAGAGTTCTATTTTTATGTAATCTGACCACATGACATTCTCAATCTCCTCCTCTGAATCATCCAGATGCTCTCTGGCAAACTTTAGACGGGTCTGGACATGTGCTGGATTAAGCCCAGGCCACAATGTGCGTTTTTTGGCTGTTCCCTTGTTGTGAACAGAATCGTGACAAAAAACATTGGATGTGAGGGTTGATGTGCAGGTCTGTGGCCATCCAGTATGACTGGCCCAGTGAGAGCCTTTTGAGCACTCTCACGATTAAATCCAGCCTCCAATAGTCTTCAATCAGTGTCAGAAAACCTACAACTCCAGTCTGCAATTCACCAATGAAAATACCTCCAGTGAGTGATGCAAAAGACTAGTGATGAGTGTACATTGCGAGAGTAGCATTAGCAACAGTGGAAGCAACACGCAAGCACATGTGGACCACTCCTTTTTGGAGTTTGGTTAGGAGTTTAATGAAGAAGTGTTCATGGTGGCGCTTTTTTCTCTTTTCATCATTGTTGTCTTGGGTTTCTATTGGCTTTTAGTGATGTATGCTTTTTGGCGAGCATGCTCGCGGTGTTAGCATGTCTTGCTAGAGCAAGACGTTGTGCAGTTTGGCTCACTGAAATCTTGGGTCATAGAGTGTGCCACCTCTCTAGAGTCTTCACAGTGTGACATGAAACAGTCCTTTGCAACAGCTGAAAAATGCAGTGTTGCCTGGGCTTCAAGCAGGGGGACCTTGTGAGTGCTGCAGGATTTTATTCCATGACAATGTAGTGTAGTGTGCTAGTGCTGCTAATAGTAAACTTTGTTTCTGTGATCCCAGCTCTCTTCAGGTCATTGACCAGTTACCCCCTGTGTAGTTTTCACATGTTTCCTTATTGTTCTCAAATGTGTACGCCACAAAGTCAGATCTGCATGGAGCCCCAGGTCAAGGGAGATTGTCAGTGATCTTGTGTTTATTCCATTTTCTAATAATAGCTTCAACAGTTAATCTCTTCTCACCAAGCTGCTGGCCTATTGTAGACTGGCTCATCCCAGTCTTGTGCAGGTGTACAATCTGGTCCCTGGTGTCATTAGACCATGGTGGAGGTTTGGAGTCTGACTGTTTGAAGGTGTGGACAGGTGTCTTTTATGCAGAAAATTAGTTGAAACAGGTTCTAATACAGGAAACAAGTGGAGGATAAAAGAGCTTCTTAAAGAAGAAGTAACAGGACTGTGAGGGCGTGACTTCTTGCTTGTTTGTAGGAGCTAAATACTTATTTTCTGTACCATCATACAAATAAATGTGATTTTCTGCATTTTACATTCTGTCTCTCACAGTTGAAGTGTACCTATGATAAAAATTACAGACCTTGCTCATCTTTTTAAGGGGGACAACTTGCACAAATACGTTCAAATACTTTTTTCCCCTATTATATTGGTGAGCCGGCATGTCCCTTCCCCACCCCACTCTATTTTCTGCAGCCAGGTGTACTTGGATTTTTCTCTTATTGCAAACAAGGTTGGCTGTAATGGCAAAGTTTTAAATAAAGATCTTGAGAAATCAGTCAGAACTTGTTTTGGTTGTGACTGACTCTCAGCTAGCAACAGTCATCTTATTTAGCTGTGGCAGCCATCTTGACCCAATAGTTAATCTGTTGTAGACACACATTTGGTTATTCCTGATAGCTTTATTGAAACCTGTGTTGTGGATCATGAGCTCCCACACAAAGTCATGATCAAAAACATTATAGCCCACCTTTTGGCTGCCAATGACAAAACTAAATCTGTATTTTCAGGCCTGGCGCTGTTAATTTGTCAGGTTTCTTCATCCATAATTAAAACATTTATCCTGTAAAGCTGTTTTTATTCAAATGGGCTGTGGCAGGTCTTTAGGCACGTTTTATATAATCCTTTGTTGCTCACATCCCACAGATTCAGCAGGACGTTTTCCTCTGCAGGCCCTTAATCTGTCACTGCAGCCACTCTGTTCCTAGACTAGTGACTATATGAAGGTGTAACCCAGTGATCTGTGAATAGACACATTTCAAAGAATTGAACCTTTGATTAACACTTAGGTGACACTAAATTAACCTGATGAGTCTTAAATAAGATTTTCCTCAGCTGAGGGACCTTTGTGACCCTTATAAAGTGCTGCCGTCAGACGCGTTTGTGGAAATGATCACACTCATGTACGTGATCAGGAGCTACTAGACAGGAGGTCCTCTAGTGAGCGCTGTCCAGAGTTGTAGCTGCACACAGTGTGGTGCATGTATCTAAATACTAATGTCCTCTGATGTTAGCTAAACTGCTCTGCGTCAGTAATTTAGAGAGCAGAATGCAGATTGTTGAGTTGTGTGCTCGTTACGCCGCTCAGAGCTGAGCCGTCACAGTTAACCGAGCACACAGAGAGAGACATGTCTGCTCTCGATACGAGGCACGCTCCACTCTGGTGGTCACATGTAATCCAAATGTAATTACTTTACTCGCATTTAATCACCGAGCCTGCTTTAATATTAATGTTGTCTTGATTGCTGTTGATTGGATTATTGATTAGCATGTTTTCGTGTAAAGCCAGCACACAGCTGTGTTAACTGCTGCCTGATTCATCTGGTCTCCTTCACTGATTACTGATGATGTCACCGGTTAAATGTTACAGTGATAAAAAAGAACGATGCCAATTCTTCAGATGATCATGAAGGGTCTAAAAATAGTTATAGAGATTCATGAATGACTGTACAGTCGGTGCTTCACACACACACGCACGCACGCACACACACACACACTCAGAATAACAACCTGACGGTGCTGTTGGCTTCATCTCTCAGAGGCTTTAGCTTTAACAAACAGTGAACTCAGGTAGTTTCAGCTCAGAAAACACCGGTGCAGAGGAGACGGTGAAACAGTTCCACGGCCAGTCCCTCCACTCTGAATGAATCTGTGATTGTTGGTGTGTACGATGGCAACACTGGCCAGTGTTTGCTTTATAGTCCATCCTTAAATCTTAATTGTCTGCTTTGTTTAAACAGTCGCTCCCCCAGAGAACGGTCTACAGATAAATAAATACAGTTAATCCTGACTGATTTCTCTTTGGTATAATTTGTGAGAACTGTCCCTGATAAACCCCCAGACTGGACAGAAGCTTCAGTCACTGATCCTAGAGCAACTAATGAGACAAAAATAATAGATGAAGAGTTCACTTTGCATTTGAGCTGAGTGTCGTAAGCTGTTAGAGGGATAATTCAGTGACTGGTGATGATCTAAGTGGTCTGAATGGCGCCACCCACTGAGCCACACCCACCTCTGCTCTAAACAGTCCGAGAAGTCAGACACATCTTTAAAGGCATACTATACAACTTTTTCATATTTTTAAATCATGTTCTTGAGCCAGTATGTACTAAAATGACCTTTTACAGGGTTAATGAAATGTCACTCAGACCCCCACCGCCCTCTGTGGCCAGAATACCACACTTGCAACTTCAGAGTATCGGGCCGCTTCCTGTTAGTCTTAGTAAAATGGAGCTGACATACCTGGCGCTGCAGTCTGCTTCCAGCATGTTTCCTGCATGTTTTAGATCATGAACACGGCTGATTTGTTTGATTTAGTGATGAACCGCTCCTGTAGACACTAATGAAGGCTGAGGAGACATTTCAGCAGTTAGATTAAATGGACAATGTGTAGTTTCCTGGCAATAGGGGGCAGTACATACATTTCAGGGTAGTTTTTCACCATATCACTGTGACTGTTGCTAGATTATAAAAACATTACGGTAAATGTTACCTGTCGAGCAGAAAGCATGCGACCTCGGCGTGACTCCTCAGACTTTGATAATTCCATCGAGAGAATGCAATGTCGATGCTAGTTTTCTGGCGGGGTAGGTTCCAGATCTTTTGTGCGTTCATTCTGTGTGTTTCTTCTAACTGCATCACTTGGTTCTTTTTTAACACAGAAAAGAGTTGTTTTTACCTTTTTCTTGCTGGCCTTTCAACCGCAACGGCAATCTTCCTCAGAGCTAGCCACTGTTGGCAGCGTCACTTCCTTTTCTGTGTTAAAAAAAGAACCAAGTGATGCAGGTTCCAGATCTGCTCGGGGTCCTGTGCCTGCCGATGACGTCACACTACAGCAACACCACTCAGCCAAAATATAGAGCATCACTTTTTCGATTCTGTTCTTTCACATAGGTTTTGGAAAGAGTTTAGCAGTTTTGTTATTAAATTCATGTTTCTTACTGCCTAAATGTTTTTGAACGTGGTAACGTAACTTTCGTAGGTCATACGTCAATGCCCTTTGGTCTAAGCCTTGCCGTGACTAACCTTTAGCTCATCAATCATTGAGCTTCGTACGTGGACCTGAGTAAGCCTGGAGTGAACTGGTACACTAATTCAAGAAAGGTTTTTTCAAATGAGCCTCAATTTTCTGAGTTGGCTTTGTAGAGCAGCCCTCTGGACTAGGATTGGTTATCTCTGCTCCACATGATTCTACTGAACTTTGTTAGGAAGGAAAACGTCTTTTTGCTGCTGTGATGTGAGTTTGTACAGGATGAAACAAAACCAAGGAAAATGTTTGAGCTTGTTAACTAATGAACATAAATGTGCTCTGCAGACAAGGGCTTTTTCTTTAGACCCATCAACTGTGAAATCTCATAGCTCCCTCATGCTGATTACCATCATTAACAGGCTGCAAGCAAAACAACTTTACTGCTCATTAATGTTGAGTGAGTGGCTGGATCCAGACTTCTGAATCTGTCTGCTCCACTACGTTTAATGGTGTCCTGACTGATGTGTCACATACATTAGCATGACCCAAGCCCATTTTCTGTAAACATCACCCACAACCTTGTACTGAAGATGGTACAACAACCAAGTGGACTCTGGGTGTTGTTCCATTTCTTTGGGAAATGTAACCATTCAAAAGAACAATAAAAACTCTGGGGTGGATATTTCCAGCAGAATGCTGGTGCAAAAGGTAAAAGCAGCAACTTTTCAGCATGTTTGTTTTAAATTAGATTTAGTTGGAGGTGTTGGTTTTGAAACAGAACCACCATCTGATGTAAAGATGTAGTCACCCTCTCTCTGTCAGTCTGGTCTTCTCATCTCGTTGCCTCATCGGTTTTGTTTACTTTCAGAAAAGCAGACATGTTTTGTTTGAGAAAGTGTGGAAAGAATAATGTCAGTATTTCCACTGGTGGTGCTGAAGCCTGAACTCTTTTACAAACAACTCTGTCACACAGGCTGATGTTGAGCCACCAGGCTAGTAATAACCCAGAAACATAATCTGTGCTCGCCTGAATGGTTTTAGTCCTGGACAATCAACACTGAATCCACCCGTCATGCTGCAGTGATGTCATGTCTCTACGACTCAAGCAAACATTCAGGGAAGGGCCTTATACGAGCTCTATGTATTCAAAGACTTCAAACGTTCATTCTTAGAACAGCATCAACCCAATGTACATAGCTGCTAAAACCATGTGTGTTTGGTAACTTGTAAGTCATTTTGCCTAAAAGCATCTGCCAACATGATAAACCTTCCCAGGCTGGGAAGCCATTCTATGTGAATATTTAGTCTGGCCATGACCAGACAGAGCTCGGCCGTGGGGCGGAATCTATGATTGTCTTTCAAACTGTCTCTACATCCTATTGGACAAGGAAAAACGTACCGTACTCACCGCTACAGATGTCAGTCAGCGGAGCGGTCTGCCATAGACTGTTGAAGAAAACGCAAATACATCCTAAACAGACTTAAAGCTGCTATAGCGAATCTGAAAACAAGCCAGGTTTAAAACGCGGCCACGAACACTCACCTCTCCCCTCAGGTATCTTCCCTGAGACGCTTCTGCCGGAACCAGAGACCTACATTTCATTAGGACAAGTGCTAAACACCAGTCGCCGTTTTCTAGGTCCAAACATCTTGTGTTGACTTCAAATGGTGTTTTTCTGTTTGGGACTCTGGTAGTTTGTCCTAAAGTTGAAGTGGTAGCAGCCGACTGTTTCTCCTTCTCTGATATTACTGAGCAGAGAACCTCTCACACCAGTGGTGTTCTGTTGCTAAATACATGAGTGTGTGATGAGTGGAGGACTCAGGGAAGTGCGGCGGTTTGGTGAGACAGACAACAGGATGGTCCAATAGTTGATTTTGGTCTGAAACGTATTATTGGTGGAGGTTTTTAGACAAATTTAAGAGAACCACTTTATAAATGTTTTTAGGTCATAAACCAGTAAAGAAATGATGAGCTAACTAGCAACCCAGACCTAATCAAGCTGAATTGTAGTGACAGTTTTATTTCTGGCTAACTTGATAAGAGTGGTTCAACTAGCTCGATGCTAGACCTGTTGTCACACTTTCACATTTAAACAGGAGCTCCAGATGTTTGATGTCACCAGGAGGTGCTGAAATAACCAGAGCTGGTCTGAGTCGAGCCACAGCGTGGATTACTCCTGTCCCAGAACCACTCCCGTCTCTAAACTACCCCGCTGGTTCTCGTTAGAGTTGGTTTATAAAGCTTTCCACCATTGTTTGTTTTACAGCACAGCTCATTCAGCAGAACTACTCTGATACAGGAAGTGAGACAGTTTCTGTTGTTTTTAACTAGAAATCAGTTTAGAACAGAATTTATATACTGTATAAAAAAGTCAAACCTATTTATGTTTACCGTCAGCCGGCCTGAGCCGGTATGACAGCAGAAACACATTTACCTCTGGGTTTCTGGGTTTACTCAGGAACTTCCTGGAGCTCAGGAGTAAACTCCTGATTCTGTTTCCACATCTTTTCAAAGTTTCTGCTCCCCAAAGACAATCTGCAGAGGAGATGTTTTATTAAAAATCTCTTTTTGTGGGGAAGCGTGCCTTCTACAGAGTGTTGCAGCTGGCAGTGAGCCCTGCTGCAGCACCAAGAATAACGCTCACCTACAGGATGTCAGCCGGTATTACACAGCTGTGTTTGGCAGCGCTCCTCTTTGTTCATCAGCTTGTTGTATATACGACACTGAGTGATAAGGAAGGATGAGCTGGTCTGTGAAAAGGTTTTAAATGTCAGAGGTGCTGGAAGCAGTCAGGCAGATTCTTTTCCTCAGCAGTCTCAGGTCGCCGTTTGCTTCTTAGCTGATTGCATTCTAACAATTAAAAGAGAAAATCCCATTTGACTTTATGTGAATATTATGGTTTAATTACAGTTTCTGTCTGAATGTTTTATAGATATTTCTGTTTACTTTTCCTTCCCGTTTCTTTCTTCCTTCAGATGGAAAAGCTTCCCAGTTCCTTTAGAAATATTCGTACTTTTAGGATTTCCATGTCCTGGATGAATGAGAAGCTCCAACAACATTCAGATTAAAATGAGATCCATTTGGTTTGAGGTCATTCTGGCTCCAACACACAGCTCTACTCTGATCAAGGTTCTTGTACTTTCCCCTATCAGGATACAGGATCCGATATCCGAGATGGCGAACTGGGATGTATCCGTTTTCAGTCCAGTGAAGTGATCCCAAACGGAATTTTGGTCCTGGGTGTAAGAGGCTGTCTGGGGGGTGGTTTGACTCCGCCTATGCTCTTAGATACGGCAACACGTTCCAATAACTCATTTCAACATTAAAGTCAAACTGTTGAGATTCGTGTTGACATCAATTCCCAGAACAAAATCAAAATGTGGAGACAAAGTTGGAGTTCACCCTGTAACCGGTGGGTTGCTGGTTCAAACCCAGGTTTGCCTGTTGAATGTGATGTGTAGCCAATCAGAAGGCGAGTTGGTGGAAGCACGCTGCACAGAGCAAGAAGAATCCAGCACCTCCTCCTCCATGTTTGTTTACTCCAAAATCACGTTAAGAGGTTTTGTGAGGTCTGACTGAGGAACGTTGGTGACAGAAATCAATTCCTGTGTAGTTTTTGTTGTGTTGTTGCACCAAAACACCAAAGCTGGTAAACATGTTCTTGTATTTTTTCTAAGGGGCTTCGTTCTACTGCTGTATTAGATCCCTTTGCCAACCACCTGCCCTTACATGATAAAACCACACAGTGATCCTAAACCCACATGTTCACCATCATTGATATGCTGGAGGTTCTGTCATTTCAATTCAAAAATCCTTTAATAATCCCAGAGGGAAATTACGTCTGTGTCTTTTAAAATCATCATTAATCAGCATTAAGGGACACGATGCACCGTTTCCTCTGGTCTGGCTGAAGGTGTTGGGCTGCTGCAGGGATTAGGTTTTCTCTATCTGCAATCAGAGGTTCGTGAGAAGGTCAAGGGAGCTTCTCCAGCAGATATCACAGTTACAAGAGGATGTAGAGAATCAATTACATGGAGGGGGAGCGGATTGGCTGGTTATGATGTAGACAAGCTGAGAAAACAGAGATCTAGTGGGAAGATGGAGGTCAGGGCTGAGGAGGAGGAGGAGATCTGTTAGTGTCAGAATGTCTCTAAACGTGTCAGACTGCTCTCGTCATCGATAGTCGAACCGTCAAACCTTCAGTCCAGCTGTGTGGATCTATTTCCTGTAAAGCAGAAACTTTGGATCACAGCAGATGTTCATGATGTCTTTACGGATCAAGAGTCTTGCTCTGACCTTTTTCTGCGTGTCTCGATAGAATCAGACCCTGTTCTGGTGCTTTGAGCGTGACTGGAGCTGTGACTCACGACCATCAGGCAGCAGGCTGGGAGCAGCAGTGTCATTAATTCCCTTTCATGCTCTGCCCACAGGTTAGCGTTTTGTGAAACCATTGAACATGTGTAGACGTATATTCTTGTGAATTTTTGCTATGTAAGCTGGTTATCTACAGAAGGAAAAATGAAGGTTAAAAAGAGTTTGTCAGAAGTCCCTCAGGCTTTGGGATTAGGCTGAAAGCAGGACCTGCTCTAAGCCCCTTATCATTTCTGGTGCACATTCCCCTGAGTAATTCATCAAATTATCATAAACTACCGACTCGCAACTGAGCTAAAAGGCCCTGGAGCCTCGCAGAATCTTGGGCCCTCAACTCTTCACCCAACTGGTTTTCAGTAAGCAGGGCAGCGTCCACAGATCTAACAGGATAAAATACGGAATAGCGATTCATAAGCACAACTCTAAAAACATTCTACCTTCAGACATAGATGATTCTGTAACTGATTCAGGGTTTTCTGACTCTTCATTAAAGGAACAGATTAGTTTGAGAAAAATCTAGTTTGCTGGGAATTAAGGGTTATGAAATGGGTGGAATTCACACGGGTGCAGGTGGAATTTCATGGAATCCAAACGTCTTATTTCCAGGATGATAAGAAAATAACTTCTATTTCAGCTCAAACGGCGTCTCCATGGTGCCAGCGGTATTTTTTTTTTATAAGAGCCTTTCTTTGCTCTGAAAGGTTTAAAACAGCCTGATACAGTTAATTTAAGATTCATTTCAGTATTTTAGAATATTTTCAGATGTTTTCATTTTCTGTGAATTCTGTGTTTCATGATAATTCCCAATAATTATATGATAATCCCGCATGATTTACTAGATAAATTGCATTTCTTGCAGAAATGCTGTTTGAATGCTGATATCTTATAATTGCCCAAATAATTTATTAAGTTTCTGATCAATTTTGACCAATTTTGTTGGTTTATTATATTTTTTCGAGCAGACGGCTTGTCTAAACCTTATGGTATAAAAGGGTTTGCATTTTGCAAAAAGTGACACTGATGATTTTTTTTTTTATTATTCCAACAGATTATTGTAGCAAAACAATATCAGAATCAGAAGGGTTTTATTGCCATATGTGCGAGAAATCACAACATTAGGAAATTGCTGCGGTACTTGGTGCAAAAAGAAAGATAAAAAATAAGAGATAAGCAAATATAGGGAGTAATATACTCAGGATAAAATAATTAATATAAAAGGTGGCAATGATTAGAGAAGCAGCTACTATACACACAGTGCAGGTACATTTACATATATGTATAATATGTAAATGTCAGAGGTCAAAGTAGCTCAGGTTCAGTGGCGGCTGGTGAATTTTTTTTTGGGTGGGGCGCATTTTTTTATTTTAATTTTTTTATGTTAGTTCTTGTGAATGGTTTTTATCTTGAGAGGCGCTATATAAACGATCATTATTTTCTTTATTTGCAGGTCAGTTTTTCAGATGCGCTAACCACATATCACCACTAGGGAACGCCAAATTACCATTCTTATGCGTCACACAACTTGAAATCGATGGACTTTGTTGCTAAGTTAGCTACAAAGTTGTTCCAAAAACATGTTTCATATTCACCAATATATGCAAACCTCACACACACTAAACAGGAAGAGGCTCTTTTAAATGATAGAATCCACGTTTTCTACCTCAGCACCACCCAATGACTGCTAAATGAAAAGCAAAACAAAGCTATTTTCATGAAGTCAAAAGCTAAATTCTGTCGTACCTTGCTGGTCAAAATAATCCATCTTATAGTAAAAAATCCACTTGGTTCGTAGAATCCAATGATAAAAAGATGAAACTACTAGTTTTCTCCATAGTCAACGTTAGCAGCAGCCCCACAACAACAAAGGACGGTGAACTAGCCTGTGGAGAATTTTCCGGTTCTGTCTGGGCTGGGTGAACTGACCAATCAGCATCCTCCTCCTGATCTGAGCAGACTCCCCCCGTTTGCTTGCGATCGCAACCATATGCGCCCAACAGCTCTCCTATTCCTCGCCGTTGGGGATCCAGCGCGCATGCGCCAGTTAGCCCGTATTAAGTCAATGGTAAAGATTGCTGCGCCCGCGAGAGGACACGTGACAGGAAGTACGTCGACGTTTCGGCCGTGTTAAAAGTATTAACTTTATTAAACTACAATTAAATGCAGATTACACACAGCACTTACAGCCCATAAGGTGTATAGATCATTTAGTTTAAATTTTGTCTTTTTTTTAATACATTTTGTGATTCCTCTCTTCTTCTTCCTCTTCCTGTGAGACTGGTGGGGCGGCGCCCTAGCGCCCCCTATGGACGAGCCGCCACTGCTCAGGTTCTGCTCAAAACATTATCCCACAAGTCCATGGAAACCAGATGAGAGCTAAGATACTCGGGCTGAATGCTGAGGATCCATACAGGAAATACGTTTCTGTTTCATCCTGGATGGAGGGAACGTGACAAAAAAAATATATAGAAGGAATGAAACGTCAAAGAAATTAAAGGAACTGTTGGGGATGGAGAAAACCCTTAAACAAAACCATTAGATCAATAAGCTGGATTAATGACACTAAAGTTCATTCTCTAACTTAAATTTAATCCACATTGAAACAATTTGATCTATTTCACACACGAGTAAACAATACCAGGAAACAACAGTAGAGGTAAAAGGGCTCAGATGCTCGTTAAACTCCTGACAGCACATTTAAACTGACACCAGACCAGTTATGGCTTTCCAAATGTCCTCATCTCTGTCCTGCTGGTGTATTACACCAGGCTACAAACACATGCACTAGTGGTACATTTATATATTTGCATGTTTTATTTTGTCAGAATTTAAGTTAAAAAAGTAGTATTTAAAAGACATCCTGAGTCCAGATGCCGTCACATATTTAGATGTTTGTCTACTTTTTAAAATACTGTTTTTCCCATCAGGTGCTTCCTGCCTACTCAAAGGCTGGCGTGGTGCTGATGGTGACGCACCAGGCTTTGTGGAGGCTGGAAGCTGCTGGCAGTCATAGTCCAACCGTCTCATTCATGATTTTTCATCACATTTCTCAGAAACATGATATTTTACAGTTTTTCATCCTTAAACCTTCCATCCTTCGATGCTTCATCCTCCAAAAGTGCACTCTTACAAAGTTTAGACAGCAGGAGAAATGAAGAAGGTTTTGTTGCTCTATCATGAAAAAAATAAAACCTTCTCTCGTTCTGAATGGTTATAACATTGTCTTGAAAAGATGTGAAGGTGGGTTTATTGGAGCTGTCACACAGACAGAAGGACATGATGTCAATAAAACCCTAATAACCTCAGTTCTTTGTGTTTTATGGACAATTGGTGTTTTCACGGTTAAAGTGATTTTTAGTTCAGTCAAGGACAAAAAAACGCCTCTGGTTAGAGACAGCTCGTCTCTTCTCGTGCACCACTGGACAGATTTTAATGAAACCTTCAGACAATCTCTGGATGAAGACCTGCAGCTGGTGGACGTCTGGAGTCAATCCAACACAAGCATTCAAGATGGCCGCCACAGCTGTCTGACCTTAGAAAACACAAACATGGCTATTGTTCAGTAGACTCTACAGATAATAATCTACACTAATACAACTCCCAGAAACTAACCTCTGAATCAACTTTTTTAATGAGCTTTTGAAGGAAATCCAATTCAAGATGGCTGCTACAGCTAGCCTTAGCCAACACAAACATGTCTCTAACTCAGTTTGGGTCTTGTAGGATTTTACTACATCACACAGAATTAGAGTTTATATCTGTGACGCCCTGCGATGGACTGGCAACCTGTCCAGGGTGTAGGTTGCCCCACCTGCATGCCTGAAGACTGCTGGAGAAAAACACCAGCCCCGGCTACCCAGCATGGATCTGTGACGCCAATATCTCTACTGAACACGATCAGGCTTTGAGTCTCTGGAAGGGCAGAAAGCAATAAAATATTATTGATATTTGTCAAACTTTAGGAAATATTAAACCATTATTACATCAACTGACTGATATGTGGAACACTAAAGTTCTCCATTATAGCTGGTAGTTAGAGAAATGTTCCTGTAAGAGCAGAGATCTGCTCTTCTCCACCTCTCGTCTAAAAAACTGTTTGTGAAAATGTTTGATGGACTGAGATGACACTCAGTAATCCCACAGCAGTGAGAGCATTTAGGAAACTCAGAAAACACTTGGTTGGCAGTTAAAATGATCTCCTGTTTTCTTGTTTTTATTTTAGCCATAAATAGTTTAGAACAAAAATGTCTAAATTCACATAAGAATTGTTGCATTTTATCTCTTTTAATAATTTGGGTTGTTATTTGTCTGTAAACCATGAATTACGTGTTTTTATTTGCAGTATAGGGTAGGAACTGAATGTAGTTGGATAATCTAGGAAGATCAGAACGTCTGAGCGCTGAACAGGTGAGTGGATCTTTCTTACATGGGAAGTTCCACAGTCACATCTTCCTCGTTGCTTCCTGATACACCTATTTGATTAAACGTCACTAAAAAAACAAATTCTGTTAGTAACGCTGTTATTTTTAATTGTGTTCATTATCATAATAAAAGAAATGATCCAAAAATCACATTCAGATAAGAAATCATCAGAGGGAATGTTTTTGTAAATTATTACTAACAGCATGTTTGAGACATGAGAGAATGAAATGTGTTCCTCATTCCAGCCGGAATACTCATTTACTAATGTTCCTCGGCAGGGTCTCAGGGAGCTGTGGTCTGTCTCCAACAGCCACCAGGTGAAAGGTGGAGGACACCCTGGACAGGTCTTCAGTCCATCAAAAGGACAAACGGGAAAAGCAACCAGTCACACACTCACTCTGTGTGTTTACGTGCACATCTAAGTCATAAACGGTTTACTTGTACATTAGAAAACCGACCCCTGAAATGAAGCTCGTTCCACTCCAGTACAGTAGGTGGCGACATGCGCCCTTTCGTGTCGGCATTCTTCCGGTTAGCTTATAGCAACACAAATAGTAAACAAACACTGGCGGGAGTGAAGCAGACAAAGTAAAAACAGGATATGCACAATGGCTGAAGGACTGGACAACAACGCTGCAGCACAGCTGATTTGATGCTATGGGGGGGGAAAGCAGCCAGTATTTGTATCCGTATTCGAGTAAAACCCAAAATAGGTGTAAAAAAAAATTCTTTGAGTTACACTATAGCATAAATTAAAAGTGTAACGCAAAAAATGACTTTTACACCTATTTTGAGTTTTACTCAAATACAAATACTTTCCCACTCAACAAATACAAACACAGACACAACTCCTGGCTGCTTTGCTACCCCTATTAGGTACGTACTGAACTGTTTGATGGTGTTACGTGTGTTACTTTGTGGTGATGATATTATCAGAAGACCACTTCCGTGGTCTCGTCACTTCCAGAAGCTACTGGTACCAGCTCGACTGAGCCGCTTACATGCATTAAAATAACATAAGTCTAATTAGGGCAATAGTTTGGTTTTCTGATGTAAACGCACTGAGTCACACTCGAGGACAAGTTAGGATCTCAGATTAACCAGACATGCATGTTTGGTTTGTGGGAGGAGACCAGAGAAAACCCACGCATGCATGGGGAGAACATGCTAACTCCAGAAAAGCTGCAGACAGGAGTTCAACGTGTGCACCAGAGCTACCAACTACACCACCATGCAGCCCCAGCCGAATGAATAAATAAATGCAGAGTAAACATCTCACATAATCTTTCAGTGAAGAAAAACTCGTAGCCAGCTTTAGGGTCAGCTTTATACTTCTCTGTCTGCGTGGGTACAGAAAAACGCCATTATGCGTCAGTGCTGAACACAAACCTGTGATAGGTCAGGATGCAGCTTCCTTTAGATTTGTCAACAGCACCTTTATTGAAAAGTCCTGTAATATGAACCTTTATGCACCTGTGACTGAAGGAGTAAAAAGATATGCAGCAAACTTTAAATTCATGGAAGGAAATTATGGGAAATGTGACTGCATGAAGAGGTGGAGGAGAATGAAGTCTCTGAAATACATAAACACAACACAAATACACAATATAAATACACTAAGGTCAAGGCCGTATCCAGAGTTTCAAAATTACCGAGGTCCAACTTCCGCTATGGCGCACATTAATTACAAAGAAAAGACCAAAACTGATTTCCACTTACATTACTTATTTAAAAATAAAGTTACTTGTATGTGTATATGATGTTCTTGTGTGTGTGTGTGTGTGTGTGTGTGTGTGTGTGTGTGTGTGTGTGTGTGTGTGTGTGTGTGAGAGAGAGAGAGAGAGAGAGAGAGAGAGAGAGAGAGAGAGAGAGAGAGAGAGAGAGAGAGAGAGAGAGAGAGACAATAGATGAAAATGTTTAGCTGGTAAATTATAAATGTTGGTGGTACGATTATAGTCTGAGAAATAATCACGGTTTCATGATTACTTTACATGAATTGCTTTCACATCTGTATGAACAGATATAAATCACAAACACATTTTATAAAGTATTGATAACGTGCATGAGTACGTTTTATAAAGGTTTTAAACTCCTGAGGATATTTATTGCTGCTTTTCAGAGATTCTGCTTAGAAAAATTCATTAGTAAAATCAAAGTAATCTCTGTAATTTTTAAATTACAGTTTAAAACTTTTAAAATACCCTTGATTAGATTTGCCTAATAGCCTGTTTATAGTTTCTGTAAAAAGACAAAAAAGGTTTAACTGCTGACACCTGGTCAAGGTTAACACGTTTATTCAACACTGAAAGATGGACACACCTTCATGAAATGAGAAGCTAAATTCCTACTAGTGCATTTGTTATTATGAATATACTTAAACACAATTTCTACTTGTTCATATCTGTATTTTCAAAATTGACTGGTAAAGATATCATTTGGACAAGGATAAATTATATTGTTGCTATGTAACATGGGAATAAAAAAGAGGTGTTAGATTAAATGTTAAAATGACTTGCTGTACTGGTTTGTTATAGACAACTACAGGGGAAAGGTAGTACAGACTACTAAATGAACCCACGTGTTACGTGTTAAAACTTTTTTTTCTGCAAGCTCTGCGGGGCGGGCGAGTGTGTTTGTGTGTGTGTGTGTGTGTGGTGGGGGTGGGCGAATGGGGGGGCTCAAGTCTATTTTGCCTTGGTCCCCAAACGCCTCGAAACGGCCCTGGGCTTGTGACGGCGTTTTGAAGCTGACCTGAACTGCTGGACATCCATCCTTCTCATCCTCCTTTATGCATAAAAACACTAAACTACAGAGAAGTAACTATCTGTCACAGATCGCTCCAATATCTAAAGTTTTGCCGTCAATGTCTGTCTCAGTGTTTTCTCCGCTCCGTGACAGCGCATCAGCGCACCTTTTGACACCTGCTGTCAGATCACGCAGCAGCCATCCTCTCCCTCAGCAACAAAACGCTACTGAACCCATTCTTAGTTTAATTATTTTAGTATAACTCCGGTTTTATTTGGGCTATTAACAAAAATAAAAACTGGTGTGTAGTTTATAATCCGCATTTTAAACATTAATTGAATCGGAAACTCAGAGAGGCGGAGTCTTGCTGCAGCGGCGTCCCAAAGGTGTGTTTTCATTGGTCAACTGCAGACAGGAGTCGTAGGTTTTTAAGCAGCGCTTCAAGACTGTTGGAGGGTGTCTTCTTTCTAATAATGAGACTCATATCAATGCGTATGCTACACGTAGGCTGCAGTTGAGCGCAGCTGAGCTTTTTTATTTCAGCACCCCCTGCTGAAAATATGTTCCAGCGGCTATGATCATAAACATTAAGTTCGGCTGCCTCGCGTTGTTGTAGCGCCTCCCCCGTCATAGGCTGTTTGAGATCTTTTTTTTTTTTTTTTAAATATTCTGCAGAAAAATACCGAGGTCCGGACCTCGGTGTCCTCAATGGTAGATACGGCCTTGACTAAGGTGGACCGAAGACATGACTGCAGTAGTGGCAGGATACCCCAGGAAAGCTCTACACCCTCTGTTGCCCTGGACTTGCTTTAGAACAGAGAAGTGTGGAAGAAAAAGATCTCCATCTATGCGTGTGCACGTCTCCACACCCGGGCAGAGGGAGACGTATAAATCAGGCTTCACAGCTCGTGAACTGTTCTTCAGACTTGTCTAAACTTTGAGTCAGTGCGGTCGTTTGGCCCTCAGGGATGCAGAGTGACTAATTCCTGGGCTGGATGTTATGGTGAGGAAACTAATGAGGATAATTCAGGGCTCTTTAGACTTTTCTGAGGAGCTGCTGCCACATAACGTGTGAAATAACTAATGAAGACCATAACTAGTGAACAAGCAGAATTAAGTCGTGTCAAAAGAAAGATGTCTAGCAGCGGTCTGACAGACCTATCTGGGAGGATAACGAGGCCGATGGAGCAGACAGAGACATGGAAGGATGTAGTAGAGAGAAAGAACCCCATGTAGGTCTGATTAGTCCTGTTGGACGCTGCTCAGGTAAACACATCACCACAATCATTTATAGGCTGGAGGAACACACGGCACTAGTCTGTGTGTCTAGTCTGCTGTGTTTGTGATCCAAATGTTAAAGATGTTGATGTTTTAGTTATTACATCAAAAAGCCTCTTGTCAGAATCACTTTGTTCCGTCGAGAGCAGAAAAAGAAACTGTTTTGCTTCATATGAAGATTTATTTACCATATTTGTTCTGGAGGTAAAACATAAATGAATGTCTGTCTCTTCTCTCACTCATCAGCTACCAACCTGGGGTCAGCTCTCACACGTCATACGTCCTTTAGTTGTTAGAATAATGCTAAAGGTTTGGGATTAACATCTTGCAGTTTTAACATTTATTCCTTAAAACATATCGATTAACTGAAAGAAATTAGAAAGGATCATGAAGTGTTTTTTCAAAAGCAGCAGTAAGATGTTGCATCTGAGGAAATGTGGCAAGATTCATGGAGGTGGAGGAACAAAATGCAGGTAAGAGAAACAAGAGAGATCAAGGATTCAGATATTTTAATAAAAATTAGAGGCAATAAAAACCCTAATCCACCCATCCATCCATCCATCCATCCATCCATCCATCCATCCACCCAACCACCCATCCACCCATCCATCCATCCATCTGTGGGACTTTCCTGTGAAGCTTTCACTCCAGAGGAAGACCAGGAGGGCTTCCATTCACTTCAGCTTACTCCTTTCAGGTAGAAAAGCTCCTCCTGGATGATGAAACTCTAGGGCTGGGCCCAGCCACCCCTTTGGTGCCCTGGATCATGATCCGACTCTAGCCCTTTTTATAAGACACACCGTGCCGGCAAATCAGCGTAATATTACCGCAAGGTGTTTACATGAACGCACCATGGCGGCATCACGATGCGGGAATTTTGCGGCATTCGTGCCGCCACACTTGATAGTAATATTGCGGCAATATTGCGGCTTCGCCGGTCTTATAAACGCACATTAAGCCTTGGCGCCACAGAGGGTGGTGTCATGACCATGTGATGAATTGCTGCGGAGCTCCGGCCGGGAACTATAATGAAAATGAAAGTAAACACGCGCTTAAGTAAGTAAGTAAGTAAGTAATCTTTATTTGTATAGCACCTTTCACAGGCAAACGCCACAAAGTACTTCACAACATAGTAAAAATAGAACAATAAATAATTAGTACTAAAAAAGCAAGGAATAAAACAGCATAAAATATAGCATAAAAGGCCAAGACCACATAGAAATCATAACTACCCACAAATGACTAGTTGAAAGCCTGAACAAATAGATGGGTCTTAAGTTCGCTCTTGAAAATGTCAACTGAATCAATAAAACGCAAGGAGAGGGGTAAATCATTCCAAAACCTAGGAGCTACAGCTTCGAAGGAACGGTCACCTCTAGTACGGAAATAAGTGCGAGGAACTTTCAGCAACTTTTGATTTTTACACCTCAGAGCCCGCGCAGGGGTGTAGTGGTGGATCAAATCACTAATATAGGAGGGAGCCTGTCCATGCAGGGCTCTGAAAACCAGAACCAGTATCTTAAACTTATATCTAAAAGACACAGGCAACCAATGAAGTTCCTTTAGGATAGGGGAAATGAGTCCTCCTATTAGTGTGAGTCAAGATTCTTGCTGCAGAGTTCTGCACTAGTTGCAGACGATGGAGCTCCTTCTTGTTTAGACTTGAAAACAAGCTGTTACAATAATCCAAACGTGATGACACAAAAGAATGAATGAGGAGTTCCAAGTGACCAATCACAGCGCGTTCTCCCCTCACGTGATTCTGCCACCTTGGAATCACGTGAGGGGAGAACGCGCTGTGATTGGTCACTTGGAAGATTTCGGCTTAGCCAACTGTTCACGTAGTGCGCACACGGCGAGTTTCTGCCCCCCGTGGGGCGGAAAGTATCAAACCAGTTTGATTTTCACCTCAGCGTCTCGTGAGGCAGAAAACAGCGAGTAATCTGCTGAGCAAACGGCCTCGAATGACCGGTAGCTCAGCTATTGGCTCTCGTGTGCGGCAGGCTTTAGGCTCCCAGATGCCGCATCGGCTTTGTGGCAAATTGGCAGCATTGTTTTATAGAAAGGGCTTCTTATAACCATAATAGAGAACTGGAACAGGCAGATCAGTAAATCAAGAGCTTCGACCTTCAGCAGCTCCTTCCTCACCACAACAGATGACCTCATCACTGGAGATGAAGCCTCCATCCATCAGTCCATCTCTCTCTCTCTCTCTCTCTCTCCATCACTCAGGACCAAGACACTTCAACTCCTCCGATTGAGGTAGACTCACTCCAGTCCCAGCTGTAAACCATCCTAAAGAGCACAGCTGGAAGAGACAACCAGGTGTGTGTGTGTGGGGGGGTACTTCAGTCCATCTCTGCCACACACCTCACAGCTGAACTCTACTTACAGTGTAAGATTCTTTGTTTCATCTCCACATAATGACCTGCCATCTCACAGAGCTGTTCATTTAGCTTCAAGTGTCTGAAATGATTCTACAGAAATGAAGTGGCCAGTGTGGAGGAGAGGGAGCACGAGCCGACCAGACGAGATTACTAACACTAACTTTTTACACTTCTCATTTTCCTCGCCGTGCCTCTCTGCTGAACTCTATTTGGATTCCATCATGGAATCGCACCGTTTCATTTCCTTCATAATTAGCTGCCTTTCATTCTCCAACACCGTGCTGTCTGCTCACTCTTGTTACTGCAGTCTGTTGACATGCTGCTGCTCAGCGTGAGAATGTGTGTGTAGCTGTGGGCGGTCGGGCGGGCGGTCGTCTGAATCAATACTCCGTTACCAGATAAGGCTCGGCTGGCCTCGGCTTTTTTTCTAGAAGGGAGCAGTTAAGGCCTTTTTGGAAAAAGGCTTGTGGCAAGGTTTGGGTTTATTAGCAAACTCACACACACACACACACGCACACACACACACACACACACACACACACACACACACACACACACACACACACACACACAGGGACAGACTGGGTACAGTTTGGTGAGTCTGAAATGTAGCAAAGATCCCCAAGAGGCTTTGGCTGGTCACACTGTTTATCATTTGCATTAATGAGTGTGTGTGTGTGTGTGTGTGTGTGTGTGTGTGTGTGTGTGTGTGTGTGTGTGTGTGTGTGTGTGTGTGTGTGTGTGTTGCTAAGGTGTGTGACATTTAATACTTGTGACATGGAGTCGGTGCAGGCTGGCCTTGTGGGGATATCACCGTCAATATTTCAATACAGCTCCCACAATCCCCTGCGGCAAGAGGCAGGAAGTGGACACAGGAGGGATAATAAGCCCAGGACTGTTTCAGAGGGAGGTGATATGTGAAGGATAATAAGGTGTGTGTCCGTGTGTTTCTATTATTGGATGTATTTTTTACCCTGCTCTTGTTGATGCAGCTGAATGCCTCCATGCAGCCATTTTGTGGGTCAGCAGCAGAGCTGGTGATGACATTAATGTGTCTGATCTCTTTAGCTACAGAGCATTAACTAATGTGATTAGTGACTCGTGTTACACCATATCTCATTTTAAAAAATGTGACAAAACAGTGTGACTAAGGACTAAAATGTTCTTTTCTCTTCAGCTTCACCTGTGCAGGTGCCAGACAGCTTCATACCACTGACAGTCATATTCACTCACAAATAAGGACTGGAGCTAAAACTGTATCACAAGCTACAAAGTCCTAAAATTAGGAATTTAACATTTCTGTTCAGATGAACTCTGTAGAGTTTTAATTTGTGTGTAGATAACTTTAAACAAGCTGCGTGTTTGAAAAGTTAATTTGCTGAATGAGCTAGCAAAGCCAGAGTCAGGCTGCCTACTGTCAATGTTCTGTTCTGTTTGCAACGATCCTTTAAGGAGTGTGTTATGTTCTAGTTGGGAAACATTTAGGTGATGGAGTTGTGTCATTGAACGCAGTTGTCCTCTGTCTGCTGGCAGAGCTTTGTGCCTAACACGTGTCCCATGCTATCCCATGCTGGCTAATAATTTTAGTAAGTAAATTTTATTTGTATAGCACTTATCACAGAAAAAGAATCACAAAGTGCTTCACAAAGATCAACAAAACAAAAGATAAAGTCATCATAAAATGATCTTAAAACAAAACAAAAGAATATCAGAAAATCAATTAAAATCAGAAAACAGAAAGTCATAAAATTATAAAATGATAAAACAAATGAAAAATGATTATAAATTCAAGTTAAAAAATAATAAAACACAAAAGATTTAAGTAAAAGCAGTTTTAAACAAAAGGGTCTTCAGCTGCTTTCTAAAGGTGACCAGACTGTCAGTAACACGTAAGGAAAAAGAAAGTTCATTCCAAAGTCGGGGTGCAACAGCCTGGAAAGAGCGATCACCTCCACTTTTATATCTGGTCTTTGGAACTTCTAGAAGGTTCTGGTTGGTGGACCTGAGTGCTCGGGTTGGAGCATAAGGCTTTAACAGTTCAGTAACATAAGGAGGAGCTTGGCCATGTAGAGCCCTGTATGTTATAGTAAGGATCCTAAATTGAATTCTAAAGTTAATGGTAACCAGTGCAGAGACATCAGAATAGGAGTGATGTGAGCTCTTCTGTTTGCTCCAGTTAGGAGCCTCGCTGCAGAGTTCTGGACCAACTGAAGGCGGTCAAGGGCTTTTTTGTTAAAACATGTGAAAAGGGTGTTACAGTAATCTAGACAGGAGGAGATAAAGGCATGGAGAACCATTTCAAGTTCATGTTTTGACACCAACCTTCGCAGTTTGTAGATATTTCTCAAGTGATAAAAACAGTTTCTGACCAGCGTTTTTAAGTGGCCTTCAAGAGACATTGATTGGTCAAAGTCAACACCCAAATTTCTCATGTTTGACTTGACAGCAGAAGCTAAATGACCAAGTTGTTGACTAATCAGAGGAGCCATGCTCTCAGGGGCAATGATCAGACATTCAGTCTTTTCAGAGTTTAACTGAAGGAAGTTACCTTCTACAGTGGCGGCTGGTGAATTTTTTTTTTGGGTGGGGTGCATTTTTTTCTTTTTTTTATGTTAGTTCTTGTAAATGGTTTTTATCTACGATCGTTATTTTCTTTATTTGTAGGTCAAATTTTCAGATGCGCTAACCACATATCACCACTAGGGAATGCCAAATTACCATTCTTATGCTTCACACAACTTGAAATCGACGGACTTTGTTGCTAAGTTAGCAACAAAGTTGTTCCAAAAACATGCTTCATATTCACCAATATATGCAAACCTCACACACACGAAACAGGAAGAGGCTCTTTTAAAGGATAGAATCCACGTTTTCTACCTCAACACCACCCAATGACTGCTAAATGAAAAGCAAAACAAAGCTATATTCATGAAGTCAAAAGTTAAATTATGTCTTACCTTGCTGGTCAAAATAATCCATCTTATAGTAAAAAATCCACTTGGTTCGTAGAATCCAATGATTTTCTCCATAGCCAACGTTAGCAGCGGCTCCACAACAACAAAGGACGGTGAACTAGCCTGTGGAGAAATTTCCGGTTCTGTCTGGGCTGGGTGAACTGACCAATGAGCATCCTCCTCCTGATCTGAGCAGACTCCCCCCGTTTGCGATCGCAACCATATGCGCCCAAAAGCTCTCCTATTCCTTGTCATTGGGGATCCAGCGCGCATGCGCCAGTTAGCCCATATTAAGTCAATGGTAAAGATTGCTGCGCCCGCGAGAGGACACGTGACAGGAAGTACGTCGACGTTTCGGCCGTGTTAAAAGTATTAACTATTAAACTACAATTAAATGCAGATTACACACAGCACTTACAGCCCATAAGGTGTATAGATCGTTTAGTTTAAATTTTATGTTTTTTTAAACACAATTTGTGATTCCTCTCTTCTTCTTCCTCTTCCTGTGAGACTGGTGAGGCGGCGCCCTAGCGCCCCCTATGGACGAGCCGCCACTGATCTTCTAGCCAGCTAGTGATCACTGATAGGCACGCTAGTAGTTCAACCAGTTTAGTGAGCTCAGTATCCTTAAAGGAGCAGTACAGCTGAATGTCATCTGCATATAGGTGATAGGAGACGTCATAAAAACAATAAATTATTTGTCCAAGAGGGTGTATATATAATAAACACAGGAGTGGACCTAAAACAGAGCCTTGTGGTACCCCACAGAACAGATTGGTGGAATCTGACATGATTTGGTTTATACAGACACTGAAACTTCTGTTAGAAAGGTACGATCTGAACCAGTTTAGAACAGTTCCAGAGATCCCCACCGAGTCCAGTTTTACCAATTGGAAGCATAGGAACCCTGTAGTACTCCACTGGTACCCCTAGAGTATAGCAATTTCTCATGTACACGAACAAACGGAAATCTGTCAGACAGATTCAGCGACTCGATGCAATCTGCTGGGTTTCCTTAGAAAACCTTTAAATAGAGGTTCTGTTTGGATGTTTGTTTTGTAAAGGACCTTCAGATGACTTGTGTTGTGAATTGGCTCTATATGAATAAACTGAACTGAATTGAAAACATGAACCTAGGGGTTCAGCACAAAATCCTAGATTTCTTTACTGATATTTTATACGGCTGCTGTTGGCACATCTGGAGGTGATGTCATACATTGTCGTAGGTTCCTTCTGGGAAAAAAGTGAAAAGGATCTATGCAGCACCACCAAACTTCATCTCATAGAAATCAAAGTTAATCCACTTACTCATAAATTCTGCTGTGATTCTGACACAGGAAGCATGTAGCTAACAATAATTCAAGGTTACAACCCTAATGCAGTCTGTGTCATTGTCTGCTCTTTTAATTTCCAACCTTCAGACACGACCTAAACAGATGACAAAACAGCATTAATCACACAGCCATCCAAATCTTTCCCCGGGCTGTTTTTTTTTAACCAAACCCCAGATGGCTACAAAAACAAATCACTATGTTTTCCTCTTTACTTTATAGATAATGCAGCGTACAGCAGAAGGTGAGCCCTAAGGTTATCCTGGGGGAACGTAGCTAACACAAGTCCTTCACAATTACAACAAGACAAACGTGTTCATGCATGTGTGTAACAGCAGGACGGATTGAGTTCCCCGACTGCAGGTGTAATGTCACAAGCTGAAGCAGAACCGGATGTGTTCTGGTGACTGGAGGAGGGAGAGGCTGTGAAACATGATGCCACTGAAACAGACATTAAGGTCAGGCGAAGAGGAGGAGCTGTTCTGGAGGAAAATGAAACCTTCATCCACTCACAGAGGTCATTTCTGGGACAACTGCCAATAAGATGACAGATTCTGATTGGCTGCCGTGTGTCAACCTCATCGTCTGGTCTGACCAAGCAGCTCTAACGGTGCTGCTTCATCGTGTGGCATGCCTTCCAGCCGCAGCATCTGCCACGGACATCGGTTAATTAGCTCATGCTCAAACTGAAGTCATTTTTTATCTAAACTACCAATGTTACGTAAGCTACTCCAACCAGCCTGTAGACAGTCTGGATAAATGTTCATAAAGGGCCAACCTTCAGACAAAAGCCTCTAAAATAACCAAACAACCTTCAGCTGCTCAATGGAATCATTGATAAAAGAAGTAAGTGAGTAAAGTGTGTTGCAACATAAAAATCAGAAGATGCTTCACAAGCAAAAACAAAAACAAGGACAGAAAAATGCAGAAATGACAGAAATACAATCAGGAAAAAAAGTAACAATATATAAAACTATACAAAATACAAACAAATTAAAAGTTTAAAATAACAACAAAGTAAATGGTGAAGTTACATCAAACATCCAGGGTTGAGCCTTCTCTAAAACAACAGAGCTACAGTATTTTAAAGCCCCAAACAGACAGGAAGTTCACTAATAGCAACATTTAAATTTCTGTTTGAACCTCTTGGCACCAGTACTAATGAACCTTTAAAGGGTTAAACTCTTGTTTAAAACATTTACCAACAACATATTCAACAGTTACACATAGTGATGAATCAGGAACGGTTTATTGAACAGAAAAAAGAGAATCTACCAAGACTGTCATGACTCCCAGGCTGCCATCCTCCTCAGGCAGACACTCATCCTCCTGATTCTCCTCACCTGGGGCCTCATTTATCAAACGTTCGTAGAAACGTTCCTATATTCCCTCCTACGGATGAAATTTAGAATGTGTGTACGAACAGTCAATGTCCTGATTTATGAAACATGCGGTGGCCTCTCGTACGCATGTTCCTCCGCAATCGTCTGATGATAAATCCCACCTGTGCGCTTGCAGGAGCTCGTGCCAGTTTAACGTCATTTACATACAGAAACGCCCTCAATTAACCATATTTGGTCACACTACGTCCTCAGATCGGGAGGGGATTCCCTGGGTTCTTCCCGGACAAAAAAGAAAAACTTTATTGACAGCGAGATCGAAGCACCGGACACACTCAGGGAGCAGAGGAGGTTCTGAAGGTTTTTATTTGTAAAATAGAATCTGGACTGGAATCGGATCAGTGCGCTGCGCTCACGGAAGAGCCGTTCCCTCTGCTAAATCCTCCAATAATAATAAGAATAAGAAGAAACGATCATTTATATAGCGAATCTCAAGAAAAACCACGGGGCGCTTCACAAGGTCAAAATAATTAAATTAAATTAAAACATAATAGATAAATAAATTCAAAATGATTTAAAACATCATAAAAATGGGAAGAGTAAACATTGTGATTACAAAATAACACGAAATCAGCCGTTCTACAATGTCAGATTCCCGTGGGTCACGGGTGTTTTAGCTCCAATAATAATAATCCACCAAAATAATTATTTATTGGGTAAAATAATTAGTGGATGAGGAACACGCGTGGACCACTGAGACCGTCAGAATTGCGGTTCCCTCGTTCCGCCACTAGATGCTGTTCCTACGCACGGTCAGAGCTGTACTTATATTTAGGAACGTTTTCACGCACAAGTACAAATTGGTAAATACCACACAATGCGTAAAATCGTTCCTACGCACGAAATACGCACATATCTGTACGTAAGTACGGTTGATAAATGAGGCCCCTGGACTCCTGACCTCACGCCTGTTTTACCGCACCCTGCTTCTCGCCTGCCCCTCTTGGAACTGTTCTGACATTCCCGGCTACAACCTACGCTCTCCTCCTAACCCAGCCTCAGCCTCAGCCCTGCCAGTCTCTGGTAACACGTAACAGGATTTTCTTCAAATAAAAATATTAAAACGCCTTACTGTGTTTGGTTGTCCTCCCCCAGTCTGGTCGTTACAGAATAATCTGGCCAGCATGGACCCGACACCGACGCAGGAATGGCGTAGAACGTTCCATCTCCAGATTGGAGCATAAGATGACTGAACTTCTGGATCTACTCTGAACCAGCGAACCGTCACGTCACGTGACCACCGCCCCGACGGCTTCCGCATCCCCGGTTCAGTTCCGGGTCTCTCCCGTCCATGAACCACGACTGGTTCTGCCGGAGGTCTACAAGGGTGAGCCAAAGATATGTCGCCCTTTTCTCACACAGTGTGAAATTCGCTTTGAACTTCAGCCCTCCTCCTTTCCGACTGAACGATCACGAGTGGCTTACGTGATTTCCCTGTTGTCGGACCACTAAACTGCCTCCTCATCGACCCTATGATTGTGCAATAGATTTGTTACCTGGCACTTTGCCCCCCAGAGGGCGACTTTACTCTCTGTCTCTTTCAGAACAAACTGCCATGAAAAAATACATCAATGAAGCCCTGCAGTCTGGCATCATCCTCCCCTCCTCACCTCCAGCGGGGGCTGGATTCTTCTTTGTGGGAAAAAAGGATGGTTCTTTACAACCCTGCATTGATTACCGGGAGCTCAACAACATTACGGTAAAGAACCGATATCCTCTTCCTCTCATAAACTCTGCTTTTGACCTCATCCAGGGGGCCCAGGTCTTCACAAAGCTTGACCTACGTAATGCTTACCACCTCATACGTATTTGGGAGGGAGATGAATGGAAGACTGCATTCAACACCCCCGATGGACACTATGAGTACCTGGTCATGCCCTTCGGCCTCACAAATGCCCCTGCAGTCTTCCAGGCCCTGATTAACGACATTCTCCGAGATATGGTTGGAAAATTTGTTTTCGTTTATCTGGATGACGTGCTTGTGTTTTCTCCTGACCTCGACACTCACAAACATCACGTCAGAACAGTCATCCTTCGTCTTCTACAGAATGGTCTGTATATTAAAGCAGAGAAATGTGAGTTCCATAGCCAGTGCATTTACTTCCTTGGTTTCGTCTTGTCACCCAATCAGATCACCATGGACCCAGCCAAGGTGGCCGTGGTCATCGACTGGCCCACTCCCAACAACCGGAAGCAACTGCAACGCTTTCTCGGCTTCTCCAATTTCTACAGGAGGTTCATCAGGGGGTACAGTAAAATCGCTACCCCACTCCCTCACTTCAAATAAGGTTGGTTTTGCCTAGACCACTCAAACCAATCTCGCCTTCCGCCAGCTCAAGCAGCTCTTCACTACCGCTACTGTCCTCCATGCCTCGGACCCCTCCCGACAGTTCATCGTGGAGGTTGATGCCTCACCCGTGGGAGTGGGCACAATCCTCAGCCAATGTGGCTGCGACAATAAGGTACATTCCTGTGCCTTCTTCTCCAAGTTGCTGTCACCAGCAGAATGCAATTACGACGTCGGCAACAGAGAGCTGTTGGCAGTCAACCTAGCCCTGGAGGAGTGGAGGCACTGGCTGGAGGGAGCTACTACCCTCTTCTTGGTGTGGACAGATCATAAGAACCTCGAATACCTCAAGTCGGGAAACATTTGAACCCTCATCAAGCCAGGTGAGCCTTGTTTTTTTAGCCATTTTACCTTTACTCTGTCTTACAGACCCGGGTCAAAGAATACAAAGCCTGACGCCCTGTCCAGATCCATGGAACCACTAACACCTGAACCCTACCCATCAGGGGAGTCATCTATTCTCCCTAAGGGGGTCCTGTTAGGCATCTCCAAGCTAACCCTTGAGCAGAGACTCAAGGAGGCAGGACACCACCAACCAGCACCCCCTCAGTGTCCTCCTGACCGGCAGTTTACCCCCGACCATCAATACGGACAGAGGTGCTGTCTCTCTGCTACAGCTCACGCCTGTTCTGTCATCCCCATATCACCAGAACCATCAACGTGGTCGAGCAGGTTCTGGTGGCCCACCCTTGCCAAGGACTCCAGGGAGTTTGTCCTGGCCTGCCCCGTTTGTGCCCGAGCCAAGACATCTCGCTGACCCCCGGCAGGTCTTCTCCATCCTCTACCTATTCCTCGTCGGCCCTGGTCCCATATCAGTATGGATTTCATCACCGATCCCCCTCCCTCCAACTCTTTCAAGGTAATCCTCATCATAGTCGACCGGTTCTCAAAGATGGTCCACCTTGTTCCCCTCCGGAAACTTCCCACCTCCTCCGAGATGGCAGACATCCTAACTTGGGAGGTTTTTCGCCTCCATGGCTTACCTCGAGACGTCGTATCCGATAGAGGCCCCCAGTTTGTGTCGAAGTTTTGGTGGGCCTTCTGTGACCGACTGGGTGTCCAGGTGAGCCTCTCCTCTGATTTCCACCCACAGAGTGATGGCCAAACGGAGCGGCAGAACCAGGAGATCAAAACCAAGCTTTGCCTCCTATGCCAGGACGACGCCACGACCTGGGCGCAGAACCTCCCATGGGTTGAACACGCCATGAATTCTCTAACCACGACAGCCACAGGTGTGTCCCCCTTCTACAATGTATATGGTTACCAACCCCCTGTGTTCACCCTGGCCAAGGTCCCCTCTGCTCATGCTGCTGCCTTACGCTGTCGCTGCGCATGGTGGTCCGCCAGGCGCAACCTCCTCCGGGCCTCTGAGATCTACACCCGCTCCGCCAACAGGAGATGCATCCCTGCCCCCGCTTATGGAGGTAGGTCAGCGGGTCTGACTGTCGACGGCAGACATCCCCCTCAAGGTGAACTGCAGGAATCTGGCTCCCTGTTTCATTGGCCCCTTCCCCATTTCCAAGGTTCACAACCCTGCTGCAGTCTGCCTCTGCCTTTCCCGGGCTCTCAGGATCCACCCCTACTTCCATGTCTCCAGGATTAAGCCTGTGGTGTCCTCCTCTCTGGTGCCCTCCTCCGGGCCCCCTCCGCCCGCCCAGCTCCTTCCCAATGGGCCTGTCTGGCTGGTTCGCCGGATCCTCCGCTCCCGACGCTGGGGTCGGGGTCTTCAGTTTCTGGTGGACTGGGAGGGGTTTGGCCCTGAGGAGCGTTCCTGGGTGCCTGCTCGGCGTTTTGTCGATCGCTCCCCCATCTGCGCCTTTTTCCGGCGACATCCTGATCAGCCTGGTGGCCCGGCTGGTGCCGGCCGTTCGGGGGGGGTACTGTCATGACTCCTCAGGTAGACACTCATCCTCCTGATTTTCCTCACCTGCTCCCTGCAATCAACTCACTCCACTCACCTGCCTCACCTACTATAAAATCCCCAGCCAGTCTCCAGCTCGCTGCCAGATTATTGAAAGCTCATGCCAGTAAATTCTCCAGCACTCATCTCTGCCCTTAACCCTCGTGCCTCGACCTTGTTTTGAACTCTGGATTTGCCCTTGCCTGTGCCCTGCCTGGATTATCTCTACGTGCTTCAGATTCCTGGACTCCTGACCTCACGCCTGTTTTACCGGACCCTGCTTCTCGCCTGCCCCTCTTGGAACTGTTCTGACATTCCTGGCTACAACCTGCGCTCTCCTCCTGACCCAGCCTCAGCCCCGCCAGTCTCTGGTAACGCGTAACAGGATTTTCTTCAAATAAAAATATTAAAACGCCTTACTGTGTTTGGTTGTCCTCACGGGTCCTCCCCCAGTCTGGTCGTTAAAAAGACGTAGTATTATTGTCGAATTCAGACAGAAAACAGGAAATGGGAAGCTGAAGACATCACATCAGCTGAAGAACACAATAAAACCACTCAAACCAGCTGGTTGACCCCATATTTTATCAATATTAAATATGCCTATATGCATACAATCTTTATTAATTAATTAATTAATTTATTTATTTTTGGGGGTGGTGGTGGGATCAGAACTCTGAAGGCTAAAGTCGTTAGCCAAAACATACCATGCCAGTTTTTTGTAGAGCACATTTACATTGAGCATGAGAGCTGACCAAAGTGCTTCCCATGAAGTACATTGCAACACAATGAAATAAAAACTGATTGATAAACATAAGATCACAAGATAAAATCAAATACCAGATAAAATCACCGACATGATCATAAAATCATAAAGTCACAGACCGAAGGCCAAATCATAAAAATGAGTTTTTAAACATGCCAGCTTAAGGTAAACAGTCTTTTTACTGTGCTGTGTTTAAAAAAAAACAAAGTAATAGAACCCAAAATCTTGGTCCCAGTTCCCATTGGGAGCGGCTCAGCTGTGGTTTGTGTGGTTGGACTCGCGAGATCACAAAATCACAGGAAATTGAACATTTTAAACTTTAAAATAACTTATTTTAAGTATTTTAAACTCACCATCCACCCAAATAGTTGTTGATATTTTGCTCCATACCTTCTCCATTTTGGTGTTGTCTGTGAAAAACAGCTGTTTGGTGTCATTTCTAATGTGATTCTCTTTTGATAATATTAAAACCTTTCTCTCTCTGTTCAGACCATGCGCCGCTACAATGGCTCCACCAGTTGAAGGATGCCAATGCCTGGATCACCCGTTGGTACCTCGCTCTACAAGTGATCCAAAGGCCAGTGGCATGGATGGTTGTGGCCGACCTCCTTTCTCCTTGCTCCGGTGGGGGGTTGGTCTGTCTGGAGGTCCGTCCGGAGGTTGCTCCAGCCTGAGTTGGGCAGTGGGGGTACGTGGCGGTGCCCTGGACAAAGCAGGTCTGTGGGGAAGGAAGGAGCAGGTGAAACAATGAGGGCACACTCCAACACAGCTGGAGAGCATTCCTAATCAGCTCTCCCATGTGCATAAATGCTGGTGGTGGAGGAGGAACGCCAAGACCTGAGACAGGACTGGAGCTGTGTGGAAAGCTGTAGATAAGCTGATTGCAGACCCAAACCCATGGTGTAATGTGAGTGCTATGTGTGTGCGTGTGTGACCCTGTTTGTAGCTGCATCTTTGTTGAAAAACACATTGTTGCTCTCCTCAAAAGATGCAGGGAGCAAATGAGACGTTCGGTCACCAGAAAAGACATAATGACTAGTTAAGGAATCGTAACTCTGAAATATTTTTATTTTGAAATTTACAGGATGCTTTACACTGATACCATGTGATTTCCTGTGTAGTCCCATGTTAACTACGGAGCTTGACTCGTCCCAGAAGAGTGCAAAAATAGAAACCAATCCTACCTTTAGCGAAGCGGCGAGACACTTCTGGGACGCGCCTGAAACATTTAGCGCCACGGCCTGTGTGAATCACACCATAGATCATAATGGGTTCTATTTGATGCAGAGATGCGTCACAGGCGGTGGATTGAGGGCTACATGACAACAGTTTCTATCAAATTGCCTACCACATATTAAATTAAAACATGTAGGAAAACTGTTACATTTAGACATTTTATTGTTCTGCGGTTTTTGGTTTGAGCGTTAAATAACAGAGAGGATCTGGGAAATGTGTTTAAACCGACCCTGGTGCATGACTGCCTTGGATATGAGTGAAAATCCTATAAATCATAGTTAACCTTCTCTTTGTTCACCATGGCAGAACTTTAAACAGCTTTTCTTGCCTGCCTCTCTAAATGCCAGCCTGGAATGAATTTGTTAAAAAAAAATTCCTCCTTTTGGAGTAAAATAATCCGAACTCAGATCACGTTCTCTATTTGAGAATCTCATCACACACTTCTGTCTGCTTTGGACTGGGCGGCCTGGTCTAACAGTGCTAAGTTATTACAGGAGGAATTTCAGTGGTGTCTCACCAGATCAGATGATTATCTTCACGTCCTTTGGCCTCGTTTATGTCTGAGCTCCGACTCCGATGACTAATGCAGACATTTGGACCCAATCAAAATATTCCTGATTGTTGATCGTGCTCATCTAAACATAAAGAGCAACGTAGTAAATACCACAAACAGGCCACTGCAGCAGAGTGTGTGTGTGCGTGTGTGTGTGTGTGTTGCAGACTGTTTGAATCAGGCTAGTCATGATTTATAGCTAATATTAGCAGGCCTGAGAGAGGGCGGAGTCAGGGATGTGGCAAAGAAAATAGAAGAAAGTGAACCCAAGGATGCAGATGGGAGAGAGTCGTGGGTGAGGGAGGGTGGAAGGAGAAGGGGGATGAGGGATGAAGGCTTTTGCAATCTCATCCATGACTAAGATCAATGTAACCCCTCTGCTTGCCTCTGCGGTGTGATTATATCTTTAAATGCACACACTGCCAGCATGCCGGAATGCTCACGCTCTGAGGTGTGTGTGTGTGTGTGTGTGTGTGTGTGTGTGTGTGTGTGTGCGTGTGTGTGTGTCTGGAGTTTGTTGGACGTGTCTGTGAGCGAACAGGCTACAGCGAGTGACTTCAGAGGGTTAAGCGGAACGGCTCGCTGCCCCGCGGGCGCCGCTGCTCAGCCGACACACATTGATCTTAATACGGAGAATGATGGCGGAGCAGGAGAGGTCAGCAGAATGAAAGACGGGATGAACATGGGGGAGAAATGGAGGGGAACAGCTGGGACATTAGCTGGATGTGAGAGGAAGCAGTTCAGGCTGGGTTAACATGGACTTAAGTGTCAGGGTGACTTTTGGAAGGCCCACTTGTTCAGGAACACCAGAATACATCCAAAAGTTTCTGCTACAAAAGAACATCTTGTTTTTTGAGTTCACATGCATGCAGACACTCTCCACTTTGGTTATTATACAATTAAAGGGAAGATACAGGGTTTTTTTATGTGAGTTTATAAAGCTATGGTTCTTAGTTGTGGATACTTAAATTATCTCAGTTTAGTTTAGATGGACTGATGAGCTAATGGCTAGTCCTCAGTAGTGCCTCTGATAGAAAATAGACGGTGAAACTCTAGGATTAGAAAATCCTGACAGATCTACGTCACACTGTCACTTAACATTCATGGACTCACCCATCTTGGCTCACGACGGGGAAGGCTGTTGTTGGTTTAGCGTCCAGGAAACAGCAGAGAACATCTCAGCTAGCAGAAGCTAACCGTTAGCTTTAGCAGCGCCACCACACAGCAGAACTCCTCCAGGCTTGTGTTATTTGTGGAGATAAAACATCAACGTTGCAGAGCAAACAGAGTCAGTGGTAGAGTCGTGTTGCTGTTAGCCAATCAGAGGAGAGATGTTTACATGCTATGAATATTAATGATCCTGCTGTTTACTGATTGGTTTAGAGTTACATTTTGACTGAAGTTATTGGACTCAGTTACTTGATCTTTTTTTTAAGCATGATGGTTCTTTTATTCCAGGAATAAAACATGGTGGCGCCTGTAAGATTATCATAGTTTCACTTTTCAATGCTAGCGTGGCACGTTGCTCTTTACTGGATCCTTTAAATCAAAAACGCCACCTTGGGAATTACACTCAAGGAATTAGCCTTTTGCCGGCCCCGCCCCCAGAACGGCTATTGTCCAATCACACATCATAACAACCGTTAATATCCGACAACTCCAAACAAAATGATGAAGCTAAGCCTAATTTATACTACTAAGCATTAGCCTCGATAGTAGTCGTGTCTCCTTCGTTTCCCTTCAGAACCTCCTCATCGAGCTCAACCAGCAACAGCCAAGCATGAGTGCTCCCCCCGCCCGTGGCTGGGCGGAGGCCCGCCTCCCAGACTATCCAAGACCCTTTTAGATAAGACACACCGTGCCGGCAAATCAGCGTAATATTACCTCAACCGTGTGTCTTATAAATGCACATTAAGCCTTGACGCAACAGCGGGTGGTGTCATGATCACATGATGAATTAATGCCGAGCTCCGGCCGGCAACTATTGAAAATGAAAGTAAACACGAGCTTAAGTTTCTTTTTGTTAACAGAACCAGCTGAGATGATCAACTGGAGCGATGCAGAGCACCGGGAGCTTTTAGAGCTGCCTGCAGCTCAGATCATCTGACAGCTGACATCTGACAGCTCACAGAGACACCGCATCGCCGCCACCGCTCACCGATCCACGCGTCCCCGGACTCCGCCTTCTTCTGAAACTCCAAACTCCTTGTTTCCTGCTACGCTTCGCTCAGCGGAGCCGACACTAATGTATCCCTCCACTGCATACTGTAACCCTTTTGCCTCGATCTGGATGATATTGAGGAGGAATTGCTCTGAAAAATGTTGCTGACACGCATCTGTCTACTTCTTTCCATCGCGGAAATCTGTGGAGCTGCAGTATTTGATCCACTTATTGTCGGACTTGGCAACAGTAACTAAGGGGGGCGGGGCTCGGCGAAAGGTCAATTATTTTAGAGCAGTTATCTCTCATGTGAAAAAGGACTGTGGGTTTCTGTTTGTGTAGAGTTTTATAATCGTTTCAGGTAAATAACAAACAAGCAACACATCTTTTATACAGATCTAAAGGTTTTACTACAAACGGAATAGGAGCAGCAGTAAATCCAGTGTTTAGACTAAATGTAGGAAAGATGACAACAACCTACGGGACTATTTGTAATCTAATTTATGAGCCTTATTTACCATATTTCTAGAGTCACATGCTAATCATGCAGCAGTTTCCTCTTTTCTAATTAATTCTGCTTGTTTCCATTCCGGTGTCTGAATACTACGATGAAGACGTCAGAAGGAAGAAGCAGCCCATGAATGTTCACAAGGACTTTACCTTGATCACATCCAGAGCCGTATGGCTGCCCGAGGGCAGAAAGGTTCAGCTGACCCACTTTACACTTGCTTAGGTCACAATGAGTGGAATGAATCAGTCTGAACTATGCCAGAAGAACGGCGTTTACCTCCATTCAGAGCAAATCAAGCACGGCTTCCATCAAACTTCTTAGAAAAATCACATGGAGGTCCACTGACCTGTAAAATAGAATGTCAAGAATTTTAATTACAGAACAGTCCACAGTGAATACGTATGTCTGAGGATTATTCATGAATGCTGAGCACCTATAATCATGTTATGACTCTAAAAGAATGATGCTCATCATGAAGGTGGATTGTTAATTAGTTAACGAGGTGCTGAGAGGTTTGGTAATGATGACACGTGGTCTCCGT
Organism: Aphyosemion australe; assembly: GCA_006937985.1. Taxonomy (NCBI): domain Eukaryota; kingdom Metazoa; phylum Chordata; class Actinopteri; order Cyprinodontiformes; family Nothobranchiidae; genus Aphyosemion; species Aphyosemion australe. Next base: position 656,737 of record SSNS01000019.1, read on the forward strand.
CCACCAGGCGGACATGAACTACATCTGAACATGCAGAAGACGTCTCCGTGTGAGTCAGAGCTCATTAGGAACGGAGTTTTGGGTGTTAAAACCTCTGAAGTCTGGGCAGATGTGATCCCACGGGTCGGTGTTTAATTATCTCTTTAGTTCCCAACATAAACCAACCTGACCTGGTATCATAGATGAGTCTTTGAGCTGGTTTAAACGGAAGGCTTCTAGTGTTGCTAAACTCAAGAAAGATTCATTTTTTACTTCAAATCGTAACATTTATAAAGATTCTGAGGATTTCTTTTGTTTGTTGAGATGAAAACCAGATGATTTGAGCGGCATCATGTCGACGCTACAGTCAAGGCAGCAGAATCAATAACAGGATGATATTTGATTCTTATCGGTGTAAAAGGACCAGCTGTCAGTGGGAAGAGTTCTAACGGGCGACTTTAGCTGTGAAAACGACCAGACGTGTGGCGAAGCGTCATAGGCTGGCTTCATTCAGACTGCTGGATGGTTTCAGGTGGGGGGGGGCAGGTTCTGACGTAGAGCCGCAGCACACAGACTACTCTCAACAACTACAAGTTGTCTATGCAGTGAAGAGCCTCTGCTGAGTGTTTGAAACTCACGATACTCAGTGGGAGGAGCTGAGGCTTCAGGTGGGTGGAGCTACAGCTCCAACAGTCGTCAGAACAAACTGTAACAGAAGATTTCTGCTGCTGCTCCAAATAAACAAGCTGAGATTAAGTGTGTAAACATCATTTTTTCTGTCAGGAAAATCATTTTTTTTATTTCTCAATCAGGTAAGTTGAGCGTAAACTCAAAATATGAAACCGAGTTTGACATTTCCTCTCAGGAAGTGAGAAGTTGTCTCGTTGTTCTGATTTTATCTGAGGGTTCTCTGAGTGATTTAGACCAAACATAAAGGTGCTGTCATCTGGCTCTACAACAGAGCTCAAAGAACTTCCTTCATTCCTTCACAATAAGAGTCTAAAAAGTAAACACAAAACTACACAGCTTATGAAATACATGATGACTTCTAAAATGATGTGTTTATTTTCCTTCTGTCAAAGCTAATGCTGTTCGATGGTGATGTTTGATACAAGAAAAGAACCTAATGTATAATAAATGTCATCCATTGGATTTAAAAAGGTCTAGTTTGGTCTGAAAAACATTGTTTAGCAAAATAAATAAAGTTTTGTCTGACTTGTAGACGTTCAAGGTGAGTGAACTGACAGGTTTAAACCAGCAGTCAGAATGACTCCTTCTGGCTGTTTTAGTGTTAAACAGAGAACAGGAGTACAAGGACATGCCCTGGTCCATCCTGATCTACACCATCACACAGCTCCTGTTCCACCACCTCCCAAAGGTTCTGGACTGGACTGAGATCTGGTGACTGTGGAGGTCGTTTAAGTCCACTGAACTCACTGTTATGATCTAGAAACCAGTTAGAGATGATCTGAGCTTTGTGACATGGTGCATGATCCTGCTAGAAGTAGCCATCCGAAGATGGGTCTATGTGGTCATAAAGGGATGGACATGGTCATCAACAAGACTCACGTAGACTGTGGTGTTTACACCAGGCTCAGGTGGTGCTGAGGGGTCCAGAGTGGGGCCAGAACACCCCCACCACCACCATTACACCACCACTATTACACCAGCAGCAGCAGCCTGAAGCACTGAAACAAGGCAGGGCGGATCCACGCTTCCATGTTGGTGACACCAGATTTCAACCCAGCATCAGACCATCTAAACTTTCCCTTTTTGACCAAATGTAACACGATGCTAGCCTCTTGTCTGTGGATGAATGAGTACCTTTATCTCTGCTATGGCTTCTTTAAGGTGTTTGTCGGCAAGATCTAAAAAAAATCAGTTTTAGAAAAGCATGAGTGTAAGCACATCGTTTTTGTCAACTAAATGGTCAAATAGTGTTAAATCCATGGTGAAAGCCCAACAGTGTACCAACAACATCCTGCCGGTATCCTGAAGGTGCAGACCAGCAGGTGACCTCTGCTTCTGTAGGCCACGCAGCATGTGTTCATAGACGTGGTGCCGTTTCTCTTCCCTGCCTCTGAACCTGTCTGTTTCCTCTGCAGCATTAAAGGAGGAAAAAGAAAAAGCACGGGGTCTTCCAGGATTGGTGCAGATCTAATCTGCATCTCATGTAGAAGAGAAGAACATGTGTGGATGAATGAAGCGAAAGGACACAGTCTGGACTCTCTGAGACCTGCTGTCGCCGTCTGCAGGAATTTCTCTCTGAATAAAAGATCAGCCATCAGCTGACTGTGTGTTTACCTTCAGTCAGCTGTGCCGGGTCATCTGTGGGCTGGCAGGATCACTGGTGCTCAGCTCTTTGCTCGTTTGATATTGAAACAGAAAATACTCAGAAAAAGGAACGATTTATTGGATAATGCTGTTAAACATTCTGTTAGGTATTAATTTGGAGAAAACAAACTTGGAAAATCGAGCACAGGACTGTTTTGATGCTAAATTGGACAAAGAATGCAGTTTTAATGCTCCATCTGGGAACATTTCTGTCAACAACAAATCTAAATAACTGTTAGACTTTGAATGTTGCACAGAGCAGGGAAAGTGACATTTATCAGGTTGAAGTGAAAAAGTGTCAGTCAGCATCAAATCCAGGGAGGAAGCAGCTGACTTTCTACAAGATCAAACAGGAACCTTTTCACCTTGCTGCTGTTTTTGTAGCACAGAATAAATATGTGTGAAAATCAAGAGTTTCTGCTCTGAGAACACAGAGAGAAACAGACACAAGAATACTTGAAAGCAGTTTATATTTATTTATTTTGGTTTTTTACTCATTCATTTGGGGGGATTGTTGCAATTTATGACCCAAGTTCTATAAATTTTCTTTTTCTTTAGACAAAAAAGTGAGAAAAGGAATTTAATATTTAAATCTTTTGCACTTTGAGGTACATCCTTGTTTCCTACCTCAGCCTGGTTCTTCCTCAGATTGTTTAATAATTCCTCTTTTTAAAAAAGCCAGTCATACATTTGGTCCTCGTGTTGCTGAGAATCTACTGCAGGGGTAAAAGCTGCAGCTGGGTACGAGTGTAGACTGAACCGATGGAAACTGGAAAAGCTGTGAGCTTACTTCATTTTAATTCTGAACTATGAGCTGAACTTCACACATTCATATATAAAAGGAACTTTCCCAACACTGGTTTAGTGATCAGCTGTCTACACTGTTGGCGTTGGACCCAGAGCTACGTGATCTTATATGACAAGGGGCTCTATGAGAAGTGGTGGAACTTCCATGGTCAACTTGAAAAAGTACTGACTTTTTTTAAAAGTAAACCTCTTTTTACTAAATATAAGTAATTTTTATGCTGCGCTAAGATTCTTTCGTACCATAAATATTTGATTTATTCCTTCGTGTAAACAAGCGCAAACCTCCAATCCAAGGTGATGAAATGCTGATTTTGTGCTTTCTGCCTGTTTCTGCTGGAACAAAGTGGCCAAAAACATGAACTAAAGCATTTTATGGTGCAGTCTTTTTAAAAGGCTTCTACGGAGCTTGATGAGCTGCTGAACAGGTGATTCAACCACTGAATCAGGAGTGTTGAAGCAGAGAAACCACTAAAACATGCAGGACAGCAGCCCTCCAGGACCCCTGCCCTAAAGCAACCGAGTTTCCTTCACCTGCTGGAGTTCCTTTAGTCCTTGAACCACAATATTTTAGACCTTAAACACACAAACATCATATTTTCCAAAAACTCTGCTTTGTTGGGTTTCCACTACTGTCTGATGTGCAGGACAGATTAGGAAAATCAGGGTGATAATCCACCTCATGCATGTGTGGGATTTCTCCGGTTTCCTCCCACAGACCAAAGACATGCATGTCTTTGATCTGTGGGAGACTCTAAATAACCTTTAGGTGTCAGTGACTTTGTGACTGGTTTGTTGTCTCTGGTTGTCGGCCATTTCTAACAGCAGTACCTCAGTTACTGCGCCTGACAATAACATCACCTGTACCAAGGATTAGGCAGACATTTCACTGTCCAGATTTCTTTGTTTAAAGGCCAAGTTCACTGAGAAACCGTGTAATACCAGTAGTTTAACATGCAGGATACTGTAAATGTGAAAATAGTCTACCCCTATTTCCTGTATTGAAATCTATTTTGAATTTAACAGAGAGACAATGTAGGGAAGCTAAAACAGGAGAGATGTGGTCTCTTTTTTATAGTTCTCATCAGAACTCTAGCTGCAGCATTTTGGACCAGCTGAAGTCTTTTTACTACATTGTGTGGACCTCCTGATAGTAATGGATTACAGTAATCCATACTTGAGGTAATAAATGCATGAACCAGTTTTTCAGCATCACTCCTGGAAAGGATCCTTCTAATCTTAGCAATATTCCGAAGGTGGAAGAAGGAAATCCTACAAACCTGTTTAACGTGGGATTTGAATGACATGTCCTGGTCAAAGATTACACCGAGGTTCTTTACTTTGTGTCAGTGAGGTATGAGGGGCCGTGTAAGCCATAACTTATTCTGTTACTCTCACATACAGTCTTCTCATACATACACACATTCCACACTAATAAACACATATATTGTCTTTACACACACACACACACACACACACACACACAAATACACATATTCTCTCTACACACACACACATGCACACACACATATTCTCTCTACACACGTATATTCTCTACAAAAACACACACACACACACTTATATACTGTATATTTTATCTGATATTCTTATAATGTCAAACCAGAAAGTACGTGTGTATGTGCAAGTGAGAATAAATGTATGTGAGCGAAAGTATAGAGGAAAAGGAAGGCAGGCCATCTTACTGCTCTGTGATTGGCTGAAAGGTTCGAGGGCGGGTCATTGCCAAGAGAGACGCGCCCTCATCGTGTAAGCTGGAGCTGGATATTTTATCGTGTCCTGAAATGGTCACATCTCTGTCTTCAGCTCTTGAGCAGCAAAGGACAGGCTCACCTCTCCCTACTGTTACTCCAAGCACGGCTGAAAATGACATGAAAGAACTTTTCAGAACAAACTCCTCTGCAGGCCAGCCACGTAAAACCAGTTGAGATGAAAAAGAAAATTCTCCAAAAATGTTTACTTTTGGCCAAACTTCACTTCAGGCAGAGCAACTTGGGGTTTTATTTTCTATCTTGTATCGATTCCTGTTTTCTCCTCAGAAGCAGCTTTTATCTTCGTGTTGGCTGTAGCAACATCATGTAAAGTTTCTGGAACTTGATTTAATAACAAGTTGATACTTTACGGCCTGAAGGCTTTGGGAGGGAAGGGAAAAGGGAAAAGCCAGACAACAAACATCCGTTGTGTTTTATAGATATAATCCAAACCTTTATATAATCCATCAGGCTGAAAGGAAAGATGAAGGTGAAAAAATGGAGAAATCTGAATACATGAGCCCTGTCCGAAATCCTCAGGAAGACAGAGCTGGAAGCATCATGGAGGTCATCAGCAGGATCTGATTAAGGCATGAATGAAAACGAGTAGGAGCCACTGAGGAAGAGGAGGGTGAGAGAGTGAAGGCAGCAGGGCAGCTGTCTAAAGCTACAGAAACACAAGATCTCAAACTCAGAACGATGAAAGGTTAAAACTCAAGAGCTCCAATAAAACAAAACAAAATAAAAAAAAAATAACTACCGAGGCTCAAAATACAGATAAAAACAGAACACAGCTAGCAGGGCTATTTAACTCCAGCTGATCCTCCAGGGCCACTATCCAGCATGTTGTTTTTTGCTCCAACACACCTGATTAAATGGTCAAATCACCTGTTCAGCAGCTCATCAGGCTCTACAGAAGCCTGTTAATCAGCCGCTGTTCAAATCAGGTGATTAAACCTGAGAGATGTCTCTGCTCCAACGCCTGATTTTAATCAGCGGGTTTGTACAACTTTGTGTAGAATCTTTACTAAAACTCAACTTAAGCTCAGCAAAAGTAATAAATAAATAATTAGAAATATACTGTGTGTGTGTGTGTGTGTGTGTGTGTGTGTGTGTGTGTGTGTGTGTGTGTGTGTGTGTGTGTGTGTGTGTGTGTGTGTGTGTGTGTAACATATATCTCACCAACACATTATCTTTAGTGAAAAACATGATGGTGCCACATTACCGCCACAGGCTGACCACGTTGTTTTATGAGAGGTCTAGAAAACGAAGTTTCACTGAGACTGAACTCAAGGTGCTTGTGGGGGATGTGGATGTACGGAAAACATTTCCTTCCAGCAGCACTGCTCTGTTGGAGCAGTGGAGCGATCATGGCGGATACAATAAATAAATAAAAAACATAAGAAGTGGAGGGGATGGTATTTTAATGATTCCATCCCAAATGGCTGCATCATGGAGCTCAGAGATCTCTGAGATGTTCCTGATCTAAGAGGAACATCTCATTTAATCCAAAGGGGCTTTAGGCGGGAGAGGACGGTCTTCATATTAAACAAAGATCAGCTGGAATGAGCCGTTCACCGGAGAGTTGTCAGCAGCTGCAGGTGCACCCTCTGTGAGTATAATAGTCTGATTATGTAGTTTTATTCTCTGTTCAGATGTGTGTGTGTGTGTGTGTGCGTGTGTGTGTGTGTGTGTGTGTGTGTGTGCGCGCGCGGGGTGGGGGGGTTAACATGTAGAAAGTAACTTATACAGTTTTCAGATTCTGTTGTGTAGAAAAGCAGCTTCATAAATGAGGATCCTGTTGATTAACAGGCTTCTGCAGAGCCTGACGACCTGGGGATTCAACCACTGAATCAGGTGTGTTGGAGCAGGGAAACCACTAAAACATGCTGGAGTAGACTAACATCGTTTTTTTTAAATGCATGTAAACGCGTTAGTCTGGCTGAAGGTGAACTTCTTCTAATCAGGCTGAAGCACCCAGATAAAACGGTAGTTATCTGACTTCCTTCTGCATGTAAACGGGTCAGCCGAGCTGAACTGACTAGACGCTCGCGTTCCGGAAGTGACGCGGCCGCAGTAGCGCTCGTCTGATAATATCACCGCCACAACGTAACACGCGTAACAACATCTAACAGCGCAGTACGTACCAATAAGCTGTGCTGCAGCATTGTTGTTGTCCATTCTTTCATCCACGGTGCATTTCCTGTTTCAATTCCGTCTCATTTACTCCCGCCAGCGTTTGTTTACAAGTTGTGTTGCTACAAGCTAACCGGAACAATGCCCGGCATGAAAGGGCGCCACCTACTGTACCGGAGTGGAACGAACATCATTTGAGAGGTCGGTTTTCTAAAGCGCATGCAAACGAGGATAAAGATTCCCAGCTTATTATCATAAGTTCGACCAGGATCGACTTAGATGTTGATACTGCCCATGTAAACGCACTGACTGACGGTGAATCCAGACACCAACAAGGAAAAGGTCTCCATGGATGTCCCTAACCAAGCCTTCAGGAAGAGCCCGTGCTAGTCCCACCAACCTGATGTGTGTTAAAACAGAGCCTAACTCCTCTAAACATGAACATGTGATTGGTGTAAGAGCTGTTTGGTTCATGACATCACCAGCAGCAGAGTCAGCTATCGGCTGATGCAAGAAGCAGACAGCAGTAGGTATGGTCTGATATTGACCAGTAGGAATCCCGACTGGGAGTCTGATCTAATACTCATGTTTAACAGAAATCTAACCTCAGGGTTGTTAGCTCTACTAAATAAATATCTGTACCTGCAAAAGCTGCTGTCATTTCCACAGGCTTACTCCCTGTTATCACCTTTTTTTCTGACAACCCTGCTTTAGTGTTTCCTCCCTCTAGTTTAACTCCTGACTGACAAATGGTAGCAAACACAACGCTCGTGGGAAACCTTCTCTCCACCATGATGGATCGATGACAATCCTCTCGATGCATCTGCAGAATGGAAGTCCACACGATACCCCCTCTGGCACCTTTTAGGCTCATATCAGGTCTGAGAACAGACACATTTCATCAGCCTGTCCTCAGAGCTGTTTTGCATCAGCCCCATATCTGTCAAACCGCACCTCGTTCTGGAAGTGTGCTGAAAAGATGCCAGGTAGTCCAGAGAGAGCCTGCTTCAACAAATCCTGAATGAATAACCTCACCCTGTGTACAGTCTGTCCATCCCTCTGCTGCTTTCTTCTGTCTCTCTCTCTGAGCGATAGGATGGGAGGACAGAACCGCGGAGCAGAGGGAGGGAGGCAGTGGCCTCTGGTGCTGCTCGTGTGGGAGGAAGCCTACTTGATTATGCCAGAGATGCACCTGCTCTTAACCTCATTTCCCTCAACATCTGTTGAAGGTTTTTTAAGTTAACTGCATAATCATGTGCGATTATGGCCTTCTTAACACCTGGTGCCACGGCCCAACTGATAATGAAAGAATGTGGATTGTGTGTGAGCGTTACGGGCTGTGACTGGGTCCAGGTTACAGCTGAGCTTTAGGCTTTCCTCTCACTGAGCAGCAGAAAAAGAAAGAAAAATTTATTACAATAAATAATAAAGCAGACATGGGAATTAAGAAATCTGAATGACCAGAAACTTGACTTGAAAGCTTCTCCTTTATGTTTTTCTTCTTTTTCTGTTTTGCGTTTGCGGTTCAGTCAAACTGCAACCGTTTAGTGAAAGTGGGATTCTCTCTGTGTCCATAAGTGTGTGTGTGTGTGTGCGCGCGCGTGTGTGTGTCAGCTCCAGGCAACAGCAGCCTCAGCTGTGGGTCGTGGAACATATCTTACCTGTGTGAAGAACCACAATGTGGAGGAACAGCTTTTCTGACTGATGATTTGATAAAGTGCACCCGACACTACAGCTGATCTGTTCATGTAAACATTGTTTTATAAAGATTTACACCTCCGCCAGCTTCATATGGCATATTTATGTTGGCAGGAATTCCTGCCAGACCTTTAGATGTGGTGGTGGTGCTACATTTATCTACTGATACTTAAATAGTCACAGGAATCCAAGAAAACCAGCTTTATAACACAAATAAGACACAATAGCACTCACATGGATGGAACTGGATCTGTTTGACGGTGGTAAACTTTGGTACTGGTTCCACTCAGACTGGTGATAGCTCCTCACAGATGCTGAACTGGGAGAACTGGGACAGAGGTTGAGTCTTTACAGTGGAAAGCTTCATGTTTTACTCACTAAACACGTTTGAACCTGAATCACCTTGAAGGGCGCTGGCTCAGTCCTTCAGATTGAAAATGAAAGTTTTATGATGTCTGAACTTTGTCAGAACTGACCGCATAAATAAACACGACCAGAGTGAAGTCTGTTATGGAGTTGAAGAACTCTGTTTTCTTGGTTTCTCTTTTCTTTTTCATCTCCTCTTCTTTCCTCTCTTCTTCTGTTTTCTTCGTTTTCTCTTCTGGTTACAAGCTTACGTCCCGACTCGGCCACGACGGTCATCAAAGGAACGTCGGCTAGCGCCGCCTACGCCATGCTTAACACAATCCAGACTCTTCTCATGTGTCCTTTACCCTTAAGGACGGGATTACAATCTGGCTTTCTGCCTGAGGTTGAGGCACCGTGAAACTCAGAACTTTAACTCATTTAGATTTTTATTAAAAACCAATAATTATTTTCATTTGTTCTTTATTTGCAAAAATATTAGATTCACACTTTTAACTTTTTTCTTGTTTTATGCTGAGTTTTATCCTTTTGAATGTAACTAATGTGTTTATAATTAAAGGTTGAATATGGAACACCAAAGCAACATCTAGTGTGTGGAGGTTGTAGTTGCAGCAACAGTTTACCTATCCATGAGAACATTTGCCATTTCCATGTGTGTGTTGATGCACATATGTGTCGCAATCAGTACTACATATTGAAACAACCTGGATCGGATTAGGAAAAATCGGATCTGTGCTGTTCAGACTGGCACAAAAAAATCGGATAAGGGTCACAGGCAGGTCAACATGCGGATTTGATGCGCTTTTGCCTGCAGTGTGAACATAGCCTTAGATCATTAAGCAGGAAGGACTTATTGTTAATGGAGTGGGTATTTAGTAAAGCCAAGCTGAGTGAGATGGAGAAATCAGAAACTACAGAAACAGCTGGGGTTAGTGGACCTAAGTTAGATCTATGTTGTTTGTAAAGTTTACTCATGGAGGGAACAGGAAGAGAAACCACTGAAGAAAGAGGATAAACAAACCTGAGGTAACATGGATGGCGGAAACGCACCGTGGCCCGGCAAGAAAGCAGAAGCCACAATGGAACAGAAAATGGGCACCAACTGGGCCCTTGATTAAAAGCTTTAATTAGCTTACCTGGGGAGACCCTTACACATCCAGTCTCTTAGAACTGCAGATTGTGATGAAGATGTGTGATAAGGTAGAGAAATGTAAAGCCTATGGCAGCATAACTAAAGGGATGAGCCAGGATAATCCCAGCCAAGGAGGCCTGCAGTCTGAGAGCCAGGAGCTCTTTAGGGAACGTCAGGAACTAGAAGATCTCTGATGGAAGCCTGAGCTTGATCTTTCAGAGCTCTACCAGACAGACAGACACCAGCATGTAAATGACAGCTCCTAATGTGGCATTAACGGTAGCCTCCTATTGGTCCTACCCCCCCGAGAGATGTCTGACCCGGCTCTCTCTAGCAGGCTGATGAGTCACATGGTGAGAAGCGTCCCAGAGCTGCAGCCAATTGCAGAAGAGCTTTGTTTGTGATTTCATTACAATGGATGGCACCCAGCTGACAACCCCACAAGCAGAGCTGCTGCTAACTGTTTGACTATTATGTCTGTGTGTCATTTACTGGCACAGCTGACTGCTAAAGAGCTGCCCCCCCTCCCCCCATTCCCCTTCTGGAGTCACCTACGGCTCACCAGCTTTTGGGTTTGGTTCATGTGCTTCAGTAACGTCACCCTATCTATCCCATGACTGATGTCTTCCTATAAACAAGTGTTCTAACAGAAAAGTCACGTGTCTCACAGAAAAGCCCTGCAACTAATCTATGAATTGATAATCTTGCCCTCAGCGGTGTTTCTGTGGAGCCATATGTGCTCCAACAGCCTGTGGCATGCAGGATGGGGGCTCTGGAGCCTAAAATAGGGTAGGCCTCATCTGATGGCACCAACCAGAAACTGGAGTGGGATGACAGAGAAAAATGGGAGCTTTACATCAGCGAGGATATTTTTGCCTTTCGTGTCAGCATACAGGTGCCACGGTTTACAAGATCTGCTTTGCTGCTCCATCAGAGAGGAAGTGCTGGTAAAGAGTTTACATTTCAGAACAATGAAATGTCATAACGGCTTCTGACGCTGCAGGATCAGACCCCCCCCCCCCACACACACACACACACACACACACACACCACCATGAAACCGTGAATCTGGAATTCTGCATTCCCGTGTGGTCAGATGGATTCTACACATTTAAGAAGTAAACGTCTGTTGCTGCTTGCTTTATGAAACTTTTATTTTCAGAGAAATGCATAAAATTAAGTTTTATGGTGAACAGATTTGTTTTGTTGCATTTAAACATGAGATTTCACAACTAGTGCTGACACGAGATTAGTTCATTATGATCTGCTATTAATTAATCTAATTTTAAATCTCACCTATAAAATTGCTGAGAAAAATCCTGATCTTGAGGTATTGCCATTTAAACTCATTACATTATTGTGGCAGACATTAATACATGACAAACAGTGGCTTTGGTTGTTTTATTGTGTTTAAAGAAGTGTTTCCCAACCCTGGTCCTCAGTGCCCATTTTCCTGCATGATTTCCATGTGTTTCCCTGCTGCCACACACCTGACCTAAATGAATGAGTGATTAACAGGCATATGTAGCACTTGATGTCCTCCTGAGGAGGCAATCTAAATCAGGTGTGTTGAAGCAGAGACGTGGAAAACATGCAGGACAGTGTGCCCTGAGGACCACGTTTGGGGAACACTGGTTTAAAGGCAGCCATTTCAATTCTGTTGGTTTTGAGACCAGTCCCAAGCTGCTGCTGCCAGCAGGGGGCACAATGCTGTGGTCTTTTGTCAATCTGCAATAATTAGAAAATAAGAGAAAACATCAGGGCCTCATTCATAAAGCTGCTTACGCACAAAACAGGGTCTGAAAACTGTGTCGGTCATTTTCTACGCAAACTATGTGATTGAAAAAAGAAACTTGACAGGAAATTGTTTTAACTTTAAGGAAACTCTGTACCAGATCTGTAAGGAACTAATCACGTTAACTCCTACCTCTGGGACCTTAGCAGTGAGACATACTGAACATGACAGAAATTAGTCTTCAGATTTTTATCAAAAAAAAAACAGACCTCTTAACTCATTAACTGCCAGCCGTTTTCTGACCAGAAAGCCCCTGACTGCCAGCGTTTTTGAGCGTTTTTACTGTTTTTTGAAGAGTCACAGAACATTGTGCTCTATGATCATGTAAACGCCAAAACTACCAAAAGAAAGAGTAGACTCACTTCTTACATCAGGAAGAATCACCGTATTTCTAGCGTTATCCGTTCTTTCACAATCTGTTGTCGAAGCGTGAGCTGCAGAAACATTTCCGGTTGGCGCATTGCTTTTTTCACAGCAGCGGCCCAAAACAAACTCCTATTTCATTGATTTTCTGCTTCCTGATCACGTGATGTGTGACATACACGGATGAAGATCCGCTTTAGACACGTGATGTTTGTTCTCACGGTGCGGGGGCTCGCTCCAATGCCCGCCCCATAAAAATGCAATTGAATACTATAGTCGTCAATGGCAGTGAGCGGTTGGTTTTCATATTGATGACTAAAGTCGTCAATGGCAGTTAATGAGTTAACACTTTTAACACTGAAAATTTAAAACCAAGGTAATGGTTCCGTAACCTTTTTCCTTTCATGAGAAGATCCATTTGTCCCAGTGGTCACAGAAGCACACAACTTTTCTGCAAGTTGTGTGCAGATGGACAGACCTCACCAGGGCGGCTGTGGCTACATAGTAGCTTACCATCACTGGCAGTGTGTGAATGTGAGAGTGTGTGAATAATGGAAAGTATTTTGAGTGCCTAGACAAGCGCTATATTAATCCAATTTATTATTATTATTATTATTATTATTATTATTATTATTATTATTATTATTATTATTACATTAGTAGCATGAATTAACTGTATAAACGAGTGTCTAATAGTGCTGTAGACATGTGAAGTCATTATTTTGGCATCTTAGTGCATCGTATTTAAAATCTAATAATTCAGCCTAAAACCGTCAGTGTGGCGCCCTCTTCAGGTTAAAACTCTGCTCTACATTTGAAATTGAACCAGCCATCGCTATTGGTTAAGCAGTGATGTGTGACGTTAGCCAGTATTTCTGAGTCTTGGCCACGCCCCCAGCTGCCTCAGCCACTCACGAGCCAAAACAGTACGAAGAGCTTTTCGCCTCCTTCAGAAAACCTCCTTCTGTCTTTTGGTGAAGGAGGTGGAGAGAACTCATGGATATTTTTGAAATGCTCATTACTTGTGGTGGTTTTAAGGGTCCAGGGCTGTCTCTGTATCGTCTCTGCTGTAGATATCATGTTAACTGTAGCTACTGGATCATGGTCCTTTCTGGAGTGTATTCAGGAATATGTTATGTCAGATCAAGCTCTCCCCTGGGAATAAAAGAACCAGGGAACGAGGGTGGGACCCTGCGGATCTAAAATCTGACTGTTTGCCTGAATAAACACAGGGACAACTGTAGCTCAGTCTTCAGAGTCGTGTGAGAGAGGAGTAAAGCTGAGTGTCAAATAAGGACATGAGGAGCATCAAGGACAGCCCTCAGTGATATTAGATTTCTCTTTACTTGAGGTTTACGTTTATCGACCGTTCATGCCTCAGATTACTTATTTAATTTAGAAAAGATGGAGTCATTGCTGTTTTTGTTCAGAACTTTAAAATAACATCATTAGATCACAGTCTCACACCTTCTGTTAGCGCTGTAGTGAATACCTCTCAGCCATGAGTGAAACTGAGTTGAAGCTAATTTTGTCTTTGCAGAGCTTAATTAGCTGTTGGTGGCTGAACGTAAACTTGCTGTTGCAGCAGAAAACATGGACTCTGAGAGTAGAAGCTCAGCCTGAGAGCAGCAGCAGTTAAATAAGCAAAAGCATAAGATGCATATTGAGTTGGAGTTTTGGCTTTGAGGTAGATCAGTGGTTCCCATCCTTTTTTCCTTGAGAACCCCCTCGCCTGTGTCCAGGAGAAGCCAACATCCTGACCCCTCAGCATACACACATTAAAAGTGATTAATCATAAACTTTATACAGACATAGAGTTCTAACTCTGATACAGAGTTTCTTCTGGAGAAGAAGTGGTGGAGTCAAATTTCATAGACTATACAGCTATACAGGTGAGTGGTGGAAGGCCTGAAGCCAACACCTACAGTGGATCATACTGGTGTGCAGAGTGCTTTGTAATAACAGGTAAGAGAGACTGGTTTGTGGTCTTTAAGGTGGTCTATGCAAGGCTTCTTTGGAATGGGGTGGTTGTAGATGATGGGTAAAGATGGAGGTGAAGATGCTTGGTAGCTGCCCTGAGGATCTTCTCTGGTAAACCACCAAGGCTTCACTGGGATTCACTATGAGAGCACACTGAGGGGGGTGAGTTCTAATGGTGATTACACCTTTCTGTTTAAAAAAAAGGGTTTTGAACAAATTCACTTTCTGGTGGGATGGCTGAGCTACTAGCTAGTCCCAGTAAGACCTGACTAAAAACCAGTTCAGTCTGACATTCTTATAGTGGTTCATAATGATGCTAATTTATTTTTACAAACTTTGCCCTGCTGCCAGTTTTGCATTTGGGGTCAATGGTGGAAGAGGAGTTAAGTGGCTGCCCTGCAATCGGAAAGTCGCAGGTTCGCGTCCCGCTCAGTCTGTTGCTGTTGTTGTGTCCTTGGGCAAGACACTTAACCCACATTGCCTGCTGGTGGTGGTCGGAGGGACCGGTGGCACCAGCGCTCGACAGCCTCGCCTCCGTCAGTGCGCCCCAGGGCAGCTGTAGCTACAATGTAGCTCATTCCCACCAGCGTGTGAATGGGTGGATGACTGATTGTGTTGTGAAGCGCCTTGGGGGGTTGTAGAACCCTAAGAATGTGCTATAAAAATACAGGCCATTTACCATTTGCAGTGATGTTAGACTATTTTCTCTATAGGTGTTAGATTTATTTCTCCTATAAATAACAATGAATCTCATACAAGTTACAATGTGATGCAACATTTACAGTTTTATAAAGTTGTTTAAACTAGCAGCCATGGGCTTTAAAGGAGTCATCACCTATAATACCGTGGATATCTACATCCTATTATAGTCTTTTAGACCATTAAAATAAATTGTATTGGAAAAATAAATTTAAAATGTGCTTTTTTGATCCATTTCTATAAAGGGCATATTTTCTCACAAGATCACATGCGATATTTCGGCTGTCTCGGACGCGCGCGGGACTGAGGAGCGCGTTGATTGGTGGAAGGAAGCAGGAAGCAGCTTCAGCTTCTTACTCCAAAACAACAAAAGTTATAACTGAACCCGACCCGGCAGTGACCTACGGGATCCAACAGTACGAGCCCGAGCCTCACCTCGTGCGTAATGGCGCCCTTACTTGTTGTTGAGTTGGGACAAAGCAAGCTAACAGCCAGACATCGGCTCTTATGCTGTTGTGAAGCTGGAATACACAAACCGATTGGAGTTTTGTTTCCCATAACACGGATTATAACATGAGTCGTCAACGGTAAGACATAATTTATGCGTTTCACGTTATGAAATGAGCTTTGTTGTGCTTGTTTGTTCGCTGCTGGTTCACATTTGTTTATATTCGGCCTTTGTGTCGGCATATAGGCTAATCTCGTTTTGGAGTGCACGTGCTCGTGGGGTGCATGTGAGCTGGTTGAAGAAGGCAAGATTAAACAAACGTGTCAATGTTAAATATCGGCTTCTCAGCCAGTGAAAAATCATTAGGAAGCCATTATAGACATTTTTTCAAGTGAAAATTTCAGGTGATGACTCCTTTAACATTTCTGAGGTAGGACTGGTTTAGGGCGATAGTGAGTCCCTTTGGTCCTGACCTTACTGTTTTAGGTCAGAACTTATCTCCATTTCTCCAAACTGAGGTTGGTCAATGAGCTACAACCAGGTACGATTCTGCTGAACCGTTTCTCCAGAGCGGCGCCTCCCATCGTGAGTCCACACACCCTGGTTCAGTCTGCAGGAGAAGTACACGGGGTGGGTGAACGCTCGCAGCAGCAGCTCATGATTTCTGTCGGGTTTTAATGGCGTCTTTTTTTCAGTCTCCAAGATTTTAGTTTTTTATAACCAAAAATAAATAAATAAATGAATATTTGTTTACAACATTTAAAGTGCAAATGAATCCTTCAGTGTTTGTGAACGAGCCGTTTCCTCTCCACCCACTCCTCTCATTGCCTTTTCTCTCCCCCTATCGTTCGCATCACATCTTCATTCTCTCGCCCGGCTCTCCTGACACATTTTTATCTCCACCTTTTATCGCCTGCTATTGTTACTCTTCCCTCCTATTTTTCATCATTGCTCTCATTGGCTCTCTCTTTGCAGCTCTTGCTGAGGAGCCAGATGTGTTCCTTCTATGATTTATTCAGACGAAGAGATTGGGGCTGAGAGACTCCGCTGCAGGCAGAATGTACTCAGCTTGAATTCAAATGGTTGCGTATACTTCCTGCCATCATTCCTTATGCAAATGATTCTTCCTCTTTCATACGAGTCTTGCTATTTTACCTTTTCTGGTTGAATGGAACTGCGTTGTCAGTGAAGACGTTATGTCATTTGTCAACATCTTGCAGAGGGAAACAGCAGTAACCTAGGCACCGGTGAAAGAGAGGAAATGGTATTTTAGGAAAGAGAATGTGCTTAATGGTCTTGGGGATCATCAGCTCAGTTTATTTGAACTCTAATTCTGTAAGCACAGAGAAAATATCCAATGAAAAAGCACCACAGGGATCATCCTGTAGTTTCACTTGTGTGCTTCAGGTAAATCGACCGTTAGGATGCAACGAAATCAATGAACCCAAATGAATGAAGGTGGTCACGTTGCTTTGTTGTTGCAGGACGATAAACTAGAACCCACAGATTGTGTATTCATACTGTTTTATGTCACACAATGGTGATATGGACATTTCAGTAACGTTTAATTAAGAACCGTTAAAGCATCCTACTGATTATTCTCTTTAATCTGTCAGCATTTGTGCCCGTTTTCATGCCCTGCAGCTGTGGAAGAATCACAAAAACAAAACATATTCAAATGAACACGTGCACTTCAGTCAGGAACAGGGTGTTAGGGTTTCTGATTGTTGGTAGTACAGCGTAACAAACGTTCACAGATAATGGACAGCGATGTGGTGAGCTCATGCAGCCGTCACACCAGAAACATCACCTCATGTTTAAACAACAGAGTCAGGTTTTACATGAATGAACCTGTCCTGATGCTGCTCTGGTCTCTTTAGCTTAAAGTTTGATTCATTATTTTTAGACATTTTCATTCAAAATACAAACCTGGGCTTCAAATTCAATAGGATCAGACACACAATAAGAGCTTTTCTGGTTCGTGCTGTGAGTTTAAACCATTCCTGTGGGTTTCATTTACTGTCGTTATTTAGTTTTTACCAGCAGAACCAGAACTACAACGTCTCTGGGTTTATTTTGAGCAGAAAAGATGATTTCAGCCCTGGTTCTGTGAATTTCCCCAGAGGGCTAAAGGTAGATTTGACAAATTGAAAACTTCCAGCAGGTGTTTCTCTGACCTGACACCGCCACGCCGGCGTGTCCTGCTGCTGTTGGAACGCCTCCCTAATGGAGCCTTTTGGGGCTGAAACAGCCCTCGGACTCCGTTTGGCCTCTGGCCTGCGAGGTCGAGGGAGCAGGTCAGAGGAAAAGACCCTGAAATGATTCTGGTTTGTAGAAAACCTTTCTGCTGTAGAAACGCACCTCATCTCCTGTGTGTTACAACTTGGTACCACTTAGTTTGGTTCAATAAAAAAAAAGAAAAAAGAAAGAAAAACAAGAAGAAGATAAGGGAATAAAACTAAACATTAAAGTAAGAGAAAGACCTGCAGAACAATCCTCCAGATAATTTACTTTGATCATGTACATCTTTGTTCAGTAGAACTCAAATTCTGCTGAATATTCAAGGTTTTTGCTCATATCTAAGTAATTTTTTAATCCTATAACCCTGCTTCACACAACAGTTTTATACCGGCTACTCCCCTATGACACTCTCAAGTACACACGATTACCATAAAGGCTCTAAAGATAATCTTATCAGATAATCCTACCATGTGTGGTATGTTGAGATCACTCTGATCATAAATCCAGGCCTTCGGGTGATGGTGACAGAGGAGTTAAGGACCCGTCTCGTAACTGGAGGGTTACGGGAATGTGTGTGTGTATGGATGAATGACTGGTTGTGTTGTAAAGGGCCTTGGGGGGTTGTAGAACCCTAGAAGGTGCTCTACAAATACAAGCCATTTATCATTTCAAACATGTTGGAATGTCTTGGTTTGATTTTTGGGGACAGATAAATGTGCTGCCTGTTAAATGTGACGTTCAGCCAATCAGAAAGGAGGATGACAGAAGCACTGCATGCTCCTCCTCCTCTGCCATGTTTGTTTACCTCAAGGTCATGATTGATCTCAGGAGATTTTCCATCTGAGCAGGTAATGTTTGTGTGTAGTATTTCCAGAGTTGCTGCACACCACGCACTGTAGGACCAAAGCTGGTGTAGCCGTGATTTTTTATCACCATGTTTGTATAATCGGCCAACGAGTTAAAAATCCAGCCATGTTAACCGGGCTTAAAATAACTCAGCCTAAAACCTCCAAAGTATTCATCCATGTTTTCTTTTCATTCAGTCATAGATGGTGAACTGGACCAGAACAGCTACAGATGTGTTTCTATGGGAGGAAATGTTGTCTGTGCATGCGAGGGACTTTAGAGAAACAGGGAGAGTGTTCATTATACACCTGGATGTACATCTCCTAAGAGAACAAAAACAGATCAATGGAGCTGCTGTTGATTCAGAGGATGTACAGAATACAAATGAAGTATCTGCTGCTTCTGAAAATAGCTGGAATACAAAGACTGCTGTTGCACATGCAGCACAAAGCAGAGTGTCTGTTAGTGAGGCTACTTTACACCATTATGTTGGTGAGAAAAAAGCATGTTCTGGTTGAGTCCATGGCCTGTGAAAAGCGACCTGAGAAGGCACAAAACAACAGCTTAGAATACTGGCCTCTCTACAGAATGAGTACACCAGACGGTAAAAATCATTTTATGTCCTGTATGTTGGAGCCTCCAGTTCAATAGAGACTATCTGTGATGTGTTCTAGCGCTGATGTAGGAGCAAGAACCAGAACCAAGCACCAGCCTCATGATGTGTTTGTGTCTGCAGGACCGTTGACCTTCCCAGCGTTTGATTATACTTTAGTTTGGAGTAAATGTTGTTGTTTATGAGCAGATAACACCCCAATAAGGCTTACGACCTCCTTCACAAACGGCACAGCTTTATCCTTAATGCACCTCAGACAGCAACTCCCGAGCTGAAATCACTTTTATTTCCAAAACACAAATGAGGCTGTTTGTCTTTTATTTCCTTTGTTTTATTTCTAATAATTCAGAAAACAACAGACACTGGAGACGAAAGAAAAGACGTTTCCTGTTTCTGTCACAACATCTGTGAAGAAAATGAGTTTTTATCACCTGCAGCTGGAAAACAAGGTGTGTGTGTGTGTGCGTGCGTGCGTGTGTGTGTGTGTGTGTCAAACAGACGTTTTAACAAACAAAACAAACAATTTTAAATCACGAAACACTTGAAATAAGAAAGAAAAAGCTGTCAGAGCCGAAACTTGCTTCCCGTTGGTATCTGAGAGTGAAGAGCTGACATCACAGCTGTCATTAAGCCGAGGCTTCCAACATTTATAAAACTCACTGAAAACAAAAGTCACACAAATGTTCTAAACTGAGACGAGTACAGGGAATGCTACACCAGCCACTTTCTGCAGCCTCCACCCAAACCGATCTAGAGAATCTGTTAGTGTTATTAATAACCTCCTGCAGTCATTACAAAGTACGCTCGTTCAGGAAATATGAGGCTCCACGTGTTGCAAACATAAGCTTTCCCTCCCTGTTGCAGCTCCATAAATCACTGAAACTTTTAGTTCGTGGCACAGTTTTATCACATGCTCCATTCATCAAACAGATCAGAGACAGCATTCTCACTTAGAAACATTATCTTATCAGCTGCTCTAGTTATTTTCCTCCTTCTATTCCTAGCATGTGTGTTTTATTCATGTGAAATTGTCCTGAGCTATGGAGAACAGAATGAATGACAAACAAAAGCAGAGGAATGAGCTAGTAAACCTCTTTAAAAAGAAGAAAGGATGAAACAGCAACCACACTGTCTGAGAGCTGCAGCTCATTCAGAGGCCAAAAAAATATATCTATTTCAATCTTCTCCAAATAAAGCAAAGTCTGCCTCTGACTGGGCCCGCTGCAAAATCCCTTTACTGGAAGCTTCAGCCCATAAACACACACACACTGTCTAAAACTCATTCTGCAGGAGGCATAAGAGCTAATTTAGGGCTGAGCTTAGCGGATGAGATGAAAACTAAGTGATGTGACCTCATAGACATTTCTGCACAGTTGAATGAATGCAGAAGCACATTCAATCAGGAGTCCCAACAGCCTGCTATTGTAAATGGAAATGCACCTTGGATTAGGACTGTGGTTAAAGGCTCTGTCAAATAAATCCACGTTATAAGCAGAACTTGACCGTAATGAGCCCAACCCCAAACCCTGGGTGATGAGTTTCTCTTCTAATATCTGGAGGTGGACAGGGTTGGTGGTAGAGCTACAGTCACCATGCAGTAAAACACCTTTCTTCTGATTGGCTCAGCCTCATGGGCTGGATCTCAGCTAAAGTCACAATGTTCATTCAATAATTATTAGTAACCCTAGAGCTGGGAACCACTTTGGTACTGCAGTTATGATATGAAAGGTGTGAAAAAGGAAAGATGGCCATCTTTTCTTATTGTGCACATGTCAGCATCTAGAGAGTCTTCAGCAGGCACACAGGGTTTGTAGCTGATGTAACTTGTTTCTCAGTGATGGTGGGACGGAGCAGCTTTGTCTTCAGTAATGAGGGTGTTGCATTGGCCAGTGGTGGAGCGCTGAGCTGAAGGGCAACGCTTGTCTGTCTCTGGTGGAGTCCTCGTCTGTTTGTGAGATTTAGACCCCGATAAAGAGAAGGAAATCTTTGACACAAGCTTCTACCGTAAGGTGGCTCAGCCAAAGCCAGGACTTCACTAGGCTGCAACAGCTTAGAGACACAAACTGCAAGAAATTGTCAGCATTCCAACTGAATATACATCACTTTAGTAACAAACAGCCAGGTCCAAGGTCCAAAAAATGTAAACTTTTAAACTCAAACAAAGAAAGTGAGCACCTCCCCAGAAATGTTTCAAGACATTTTGGAAGCTTCCTTGTCCATGCTGTCAGACTGGTGCATTCTGATCCAGGTGAAAAGACCAGTTCCCTCAACTGAGTCAATTTATGTTGATTAAACAAGAGAAGTATGTGGATTCCCACAGTTCCCTCATGTGACCTTAACCCTACCAGTTAGGTCTAGATACAGAAACCAGAATGTCTCCATGATGTGGCATTTTAATATTTATGTCAGATTGTTTTATAAAATCTTGAGGCAATCTGATCGGTCCGCTCACCCCGCCATGATGTGTCCTGGACGTCCTGCTTCCTCGGCTCAAATCCCATCCAATCAGCTGTGGTTACTGTAGAGAAGAACCTGCCTGCTCATCACTTCCTGGTGTCCCCCATGAATACGTAGACGCCCCATTGGGCGCTGGAGAGCGTAACAGCATCACCACCATATTGGATGGGTTCCTCACTCTCCAAACCCAACTGGAGTCAACGCAGAGTGAGCAACTATGCCCGTTTTATGTGCAACCTGTGGCTGCAACAACAGGTGAACTATTGAAAACAGATCACGTGGGATTACTATTGATTTTTCTAGCCTACCTGTTGGGATTTTATATTTTTATTTACTTTAATTATATTTCTACCTTAATTATCATGCCATACCATTTTGTCTGATTTTGTGAAAAAGCAGAATAAAATGTTTTTTTTTTAGTTGGGTAAGCACCTTCCTCAGTAGAAATAAATGCACTGGGGGCAAGTGGAGACCCAACTAAGATGGCGGCCTCCACTACGGCAGCTCCAATAGGCAGCGCCAGTCCACAGGGCGTCTACGTATATAAGTCTGTGGTGTCCCCCCTATTGTATTCCCCATCTTTTCTGTCCCTGAGCTCCTCCTGATGGCTTCTAAACAGTAAACTCTTACTAAGATAGAAAAATATAAAACTATGCCCATCTGTTTTGCACCAGACGGATGATTCTAATAATAGACCCTCACCATTTGTTGCCAACAGATGAAACCCAGCTGGCTTTGGGGATGAGGAGCTTGGTGATCCAGGAGGAGCTCAGAGACGAGTTGCTGCTCCTCTCTATTAAAAAGAGTCTGCTCAGGTGGTTTGGGCCTCTAATCAGAATACCTCTTGAATTTCTTCCAGGCACCTCCCACAGGGTGGAGACCCCAGGGCAGACCCAGCACTTGCTGGAAGGATTATCCATGCTCTGTGAATCTCCAAGGAGGGAGTAGAGAGGGAGAGGGATGTGTGGGCTAGCCAAGCTCAGATAAGCAGCAGATGGATGGATGAAGACTCTGGTGTAGTGGATAAGTGTACAGCCGCATAATAAATGAATGCTTTCATAAATACAGACAGAAAGTAATTTTAATCATCCTGGAGAAAGACAGCAGACATAAAGCGTTGTGTTCTCCCCAACCCCTAGAGTTCACAGAACAAAACACCAAGTCATTATTATTGAAAACTGTGACTGTTTGTCCTCCATCATTACAACAAACAGACAGATTAAAGACCTGAGAGAATCAGGAGGTTGTTCGCTTCTGCTTCAAACAAGGTTTCACCCACTGTTTGATGAATAACAGCTAAAAGGCAGAAAATAGATTAACAGCATAATGCTGATGCGTAAACCACAGAAACACACTCGAAACTCCACCAATCCATTAACAGTACCAGCCTCCTGCAGAGGGTTGCAGAGGCCTGGGGTCTAATCCAGTCAAAGGCAAGGCACAGGTCACTGGTGCACAACAGGGCGAATGCAGAGGCAACCACAGACATGTCACGTATCTCCATCATAAACGCACTCTGTAACACGGAGAGACTAAGAACACACTGTTTCCAGAAAATTAAATATCTGCTGTCACCATAAATTCAGATGTGTGTGTGTGCGTGTGCGTGTGTGTGTGTGTGTGCGTGTGTGTGTGTGTGTGTGTGTGTGTGTGTGTGTGTGTGTGTGTGTGTGTGTGTGTGTGTGTGTGTGTGTGTGGTGGAACAGCTTGTTTTAGGCATGTAGAGCGCCTTGCAAAAGTCTTCACACCCCATGAACATGTACACATTGTGACAACTCACAACCACAAACTTGAATGTTTTATTGAGGTTTTCTGAGATCAACCAACACAAAGTAGAACATAATCGTGAAGTGGAATTAAACTGATTCGTAGTTTTTTAAAAATTTAAACAACTAAAAATCTTAATATGTCATGAATTGTAGCCCCCTGCATCAGTCCTTGCTGTAGCATCTCCTTTGGCTGCAATTACAGCTGCAAGTCTTTAGGGGTATGTCTCTACCAGATTTGCACATCTAGAACCTGATATTTTTGCACACTCTTTGCTGTAAAACAGCTCAAACTCCCCCAGAGTGGATGGAGAGCATCTGAACAGCAGTTTTAAGTCTCACCACAGATGCTCGGTGGGATTTAGGTCTGGACTCTGGGCCGTTCTAACACATGAATATTCTTTGATCTAAACCATTCCATTGTAGCTCTTGCTGTATGTTTAGGGTCATCGTCCTGCTGGAAGGTGAATCTCCTTCCCAGTCTGAAGTCCTTTGCAGCCTCCAACAGGTTTTCCTCAGGATTGTCCTGTATTTAGCTCCATCCATCTTCCCATCAACTCTGACCAGCTTCCCTGTTCCTGATGAAGAAAAGCACCCCCACAGCATGATGCTGCCTCCACCATGTTTCACTGTGGGGATGGTGTGTTCAGGGTGATCAGCAGTGGTACTGTTCCTCTGTATTCAAGCCCAAAAGATCAACTTTGTTCTAGTCTGACCAGAACACCTTCTTTCACATGTCTGCTGTGTCCCCTACATGGCTCCTGGCAAACTGCAAACAGGACTTTTTATGTCTTTCTGTCAACAATGGCTTTCTTCTTCCATATAGACCAGATTTTTGGAGGACACGACTTCCTGTTGTCCCACCTGAGCTGAGGATTTCTGCAGCTCCTCCAGAGTGACCACGGGCCTTTTGGAAGCTTCTCTGACCAGAGCTCTCCTTGCTCGTCTGTCAGTTTGGGTGGACTGCCATGTCTAACCCTGCTTTAAACTATCTCCAACTTTATCCAACCTGTCTGGTGAGATCCCTGGTCTTCATGATGCTGTTTGTTCATGTGAGATTCTTCAGTCCAATGTGCTGTTCCTTTAAATAGTGACAATTTGACTAATTGGCATTTTATTATGAATTTAGTTTTACTTAAATTTTATTGCATTTACTGCAATCAGTTAGCCTGAATCTGGACTTTGGATGATCTACAACCATAAATCAAAAAAAAAGTTGGGACATTATGGACAATGCACACAAAAAAATAAAGTAGTGATGTTTAAATTTAATTGGTCTCGTATTTCATTGCAGACACTAGGAACACAAAATATTTCCTGTTTTCTCTGGTCAGCTTCTTTTCATTTGTGAACATCCTTTCCTGTCATTCAGACCTGCAACACATTCCAAAACAATTTGGAACAGTAAAGCATTTACCACTTTGTAATGATGCCATACTTAAAAGACGTTTACGGACTGAAGACACCAAGTGATGAAGTGTTTCAGGTATAATTTTTGTCTTAAGGTGGGCAACAGTATGGGGTCTTCATTGTCACATTTTGTGCTTCAAAATGTGACACATATTCTCTATTGGAGACACGTCGGGTCTGTCAAGTACCCTCTTCCTCCGCAGCCAGGATGTTGTAATGTGAGCAGAATGTGGTTTTGCATTGTCATGTTAAAATATGCATGGGCAACCCTGGAAAATATGTCTTCTTGAAGGCTCTAAAGTCACTTTTCAGCATGAATGGTGCCATCACAGAAGTGAGACTTACCTTTGCTTAGGGGACTGACACAACCTCATACCAAGACAGACCCAGGCTTTTGGACTGGTAACAGTCTGGATGATCCTCTTTTCTTTGGTCCGGAGCACACAGCACCCATTTGTCCTAAAGATACTTGAAATACTGATTCATCTGACCATAGAACATGTTTCCACTGTGTGATGGTCCATCCCAGATGCCTCTGAGCCAAGAGACGTTGATGGCGCTTCTGGACACTGTTAACCTAGATATTGCTTTTGGAGCAGTACAGTTTTAACTGGCTGTGGATGTAACTTCGTATTGTGATACTGGACAAATGTTTTCCAAAGTACTCCTGAGCCCATGTAGTGATACTGCTTACAGATGAATGACGATTCTTAATGCAGTGCTGCCTGAGAGACCGGAGATAACGATTGTTCAGCACTGAAATTCCTCCAGATTCCTTTAATAATGTTTTGCACTGTTGAAGGTGAAAAATCAAAATCTCCTATCTTTGTTTGAAGAACATTGTTTTGAAGCATCTCAATGATTTTCCCACGATTGTAAGCAAACTGTCGATTCTCGGCTCATCTTTGCTCCTAAAGGACGAGACCTTTCTTGGATTTGCTCCACATCATAATTACAATCACCTGTTGACGTCACCTGTTTCAAATCACATCATTATTTAACTAATTTACCATTACTAGCCCTAAACTGCTCCTGTCCCAACCTTTTTTGGAATGTGTTGCAGGTCTGAAAGACAGGAAAGGAAGTATATTCACAAATTAAAAGAAGTTGACCAGAGAAAACATGAAATCTTTTGTGTTCATAGTGTCTGCAATGAAATACAAGCCAAAGTAAATTTGGAAATCATTACTTTCTTCCCAACTTTTTCTGATTTGGGGTTGTAGATGCTTGTAAAGACCTTTCTGTCATGAACTGGTACTTTATAAAAAATCTTACTTATTGCTGCCCAGAAAACAGACTGCTAAGTTTTCTCTTCCTGTTTGCCAACAGTTGACCCAGTCACATGTTGAACCATAAAACCCATTTTCTCATGTCTCCATCTGTCTCTAGTAAATATTTTTCACTGTAGCTCCATTTTTAGTAATCTGGCTGACCTGTACAGCCCTTTGAACAACCTCAGTAGTTTTTTATGTGGCACACAAGTAAATGTGACATTGACAGTGATTGTACCTGAGTCAAAGGTAAGCTAACTCAATTAATCTTCCATTCTCATCTGTATCACCTAAAGCCCTTTTACACTAGCAGCCACATTCACCTGTTTTCACACACAAACTCACACACTGATCAGCAGATTGGTTATCAGTTACTCTTATAAAGTGACTGTCAGCTTCTGTCAGAACCACTTTAACTCCAGACAAGCTCCTGTAACATGTTTTACCTCAGAGGAAAGAAACTCCAAGTCCAGAGTTTTCCTGACATCTTTACCGTGGGGGTGGAGCAGTGAATATGCCAAGAGCCAAGAATTACAGCTGTCAACAATTATTAACTGAGAAACAAAGCCTGATGAATGCTTTCTGAGAATAACCTCCCAGGAGAGCTGTATATCCATCTTTATTTATTTATTTTACAAGACAAACTGCCTCTCTGAGGGATTGCACTGGTCCTTAGATTAATGGTACCTCTGTAAAGATTTCCTAGCACTCCTAGCAGTTACCCTCAGAATTTTTAACAAACGTTGCCGACGCATTAGCATGCCCAACTTCATTTACGTCCTTAGCTTAGCACCATCGAGGGTACCAACCCTCAGGTTTCATATTTTGTTGCCAAAATCAAACCATCACTGCTGACCTTTTCAAAGCAGGTGATGTAATCAGTAACATGGAGACAGTGCCTAAACTGAACTCATATTGAAATGATTTCATAATATTTTTTGCAATCAGTACATTAGCTTTGAGCAGATTTTCATATCATCCTCCACCCCTCTGGTGCAGTAGGCAGAGGGATCCGTTTGAGCTGTGACTAGGAATAATGCTGGGCTTACACCTAAAGACTCTAAAAGATTATTAGCTCACATCTAAAGACTCGGCTTAACAGTTTGTAGTCCTAGACTAGTCTCAGACTAAAGATTTTACAAACACTGAATCTTGTAGGAACACTATTTACAAGATTACATTTGTGCTTTCGTATGGTAACGTCAATATCAAACATTGGCACGTAACGCCATTTAATAGAGTGGTAGAGCACATTCCAGGCATGTCAATAGCGTCGGCATTGTTAGTCCACTTCTTTTCTTTCTCTACCCTGTCGTGGTATGTCGTGGCAGTTTACGTCAAAAAGACATGGCTGCTCTGCCCACAGCTCGACCAAACGCTCCTCTCTCTCCACGGTCCACTTTCGCCTGCTTGGAGCTCTTATTTCCACATCTGCAGACATGTTTGTTTTGTTATGACTGACGGAGCTTCCTGGTTCCACTGTGAGAACGAATTTTATTGGTTGTTGATTGTTGTACGCCACTCCGACTAGAGACAATATCTAGCATTTTGGATATGGAAGACTAGAGAAAGACTGGCATAAATCGGGTCGCCAACAGCAGATTATCACATTACATTTAACGATCGAGATGACGGGAGCACGCAGAGACTTCAATGAGATTCCTAAAGACTACCAGTCTTAGGTGTGAGCCCAGCATAAGGTGGATAGAAAGAGCTGAAATACATGTAGCTGTTGCTGTAAGATGTGTAGTTGTCATCTGTTTAGGTGATTATAATGTTCAAAACAGGAAATCTAATTCAATTTCTATATCGTGCCGCTAACTGGTGAAACCAAGTATTACCCTTTGAGGTGTGCAGCTTTGATCAGATGGTCAATTGAGACAAGCAGAGACTGAAAACTCAAGCTGGAAAACAAACTAATGTAAAATAAAATATGAATAAGGCCAAAAATAGAACTGATGTACTGCAGTAGCTCTTATGTTTCTTAAAAAAGTGCACATGGTAAGTCTGTTGGATTTTTATATTGACTCATGTACATCAGCTGCACAAAATTACATGTTTTTGTTTTATAACTTCAATATTTAGTGCCAAAATATTAAGAACATGTCAGGAAAACATGACTGTTTCACTCACGCTTTACATATGAGAACCATTAATAAAATTGAATATATAATTATTTTATGTTCTATGAATTCTGTTTGTTTATATCTAGACATTTTGACAAATTCAAATATTCTGTTCTATGTAGTCAGTTGATGCAACCTTAAATGTATGACAATCTGTTGTTTAGTTATAACCTGCTAATAAAAGTGTTTTAGCAACAAGATAAAGAAGTAGTTTAGGATAATCCAAAACATGAAATAATGTGCATTGTGCAATTCAAAGTTCAACCAACTATTAAAACTTTACAGAAAGAAATATATTGATCCCAGTAGGTATACGCTTGACCTTTAACTACTTAACCGGAATTCTGTAACTACTGAGTGACAAACTTGCACATTTGAAAAGCTCTGTTGTAAATGGTGAGTTTGAATAGCGTAACTCATCAAGAAAAAGGAAAACTTGTCTTTATGGAAAGTTGACTTTCAGCAGTAAAGAAGAAATACAAGGATATTAAGAAATATGGATGCAGCAAAATGACAAACATTATTATATAAACCTATAAACCACCAAATAGTTCCCGAGCACGGCCACTGCTGCAGCTCATCAATCCCCACGGGGATGGTCAAATGTGACTTTAACTTTAAACAGCAGTAATCATCTGTGCAGGTTGTGCTCACAAGCTTGCATTACTCCATTCTTCAGGACTTGGGCTTTTTATGAAAGTATGCCACCATCTAGCTGTCTACACTGTTGGCGTTGGACCCAGAGCTACAGGATCTTATATGACAAGGGGCTCTATGAGAAGTGGTGGAACTTCCATGGTCAACTTGAAAAAGTACTGACTTTGTTTAAAAATAAACCTCTTTTTACTAAATATAAGTAATTTGTATGCTGTGCTAAGATTCTTTTGTACCATAAATATTTGATTTATTCCTTCGTGTAAACAAGCGCAAACCTCCAATCCAAGGTGATGAAATGCTGATTTTGTGCTTTCTGCCTGTTTCTGCTGGAACGAATCGGTCAAACTGGCCAAAAACAAGAACTAAAGCATTTTTATGGTGCAGTCTTACAATAAAAAGAAAAAAAAACTTTGAAAGTTTACCTACCTCTAAACAAGAGGACTGTGAGCTTAATTTATGTTCTGGGACAGGCTCCCATTCTACTAAAGCAGGGCCCCAATCCTGGTCCTGGAGGGCCGGTATCCAGCATGTTTTAGCTGCATTATTATTTTGCAAATTTGCTGCATTTTCTGCTTTTTCTTCTTTACTGTATCATGTCAACTGAAAATTATTGCCAAAGTGTGATTTATGAGACACAAAAATGGAGTGTGGAAGAAAGACTGTGTGTATTGTCAGGGATAACAGGCTAAATGAGACTGAGACAACGAACATTAGTCTTTCTTCTCAGAAAAGCCCCATAAAGCTGAGAGCAAGAGGTTATAGAAAGAAACGGTAAGTAAGGCTGTGTAGATATTTGTATTCCTGATGTGATTCATAAGAAGAAACTGTCTCTTCCACTTAGTGCTATGGCAAATGCTGCTGCACCACCAGGACACTCTATGTTTGTTTTGGTAAAAATGCTAAATGGCCTGTATTTATATAGTACTTTCTATACTGTTCTAAACCCCCCAGGGTGCTTTGCAACTAACCAGTCATTCACCCATTCAAACACATTCACGCACTGGTGGTGATGAGCTACAATGTAGCCACATCTGGCGCATTGACAGAAGCAAGGCTTCGTACACCTACGCCACTCCGATCACCACCAGCAGGCAAAGCGAGTTAAGTGTTTTGCCCAAAGACACGACTGTAACAGAAGGGTTTCAAACCTGCCACCCTCTGGTTACAGGGTAGGCACTTAAAGCTACAATGGCAAATTTGGGAAACAGATTAGCTTAAAGCTGTCATGGTCCAGGGTGAGCTGCCTGTTTCTCTGAGTCTTGTTTGCAGGTGGGCGTGTCTGAGAGTTCCAGCTGCAGCTGATCCTGTCATCAAGGCCCAGGGGATTTAAGGAGCAGTGTGACTCAACACCACGCCGGATGATTACTCTGTTTGGGTAGCTCTAGCCATCTGACCTGTCTCCTGTAGTTTTTGCTCTTGTTAGCCGTCTTCTCCAACACATTCCACTAACCTGCCTGTCCTTGCTCCAGGTTCTCAGCATCACCTCATCTCCACTCCATACCTGATCGGATACCTGCACGCCACGTCACACTGCTATTCCCCTGGCCGCTCGCTCTCAGCCGCTCACCTGACCTCGCCTTCTTCCTCAGCAGCAGCTTTCCCCCCTGGACAATTGGTGCTGCACTCCCTGCTCCCTCCAGCTCACCTGTACCTGCTCTGCTCTCTCCTCACTCCTTGCAGCTCCTAGGAAACCATAAGCCCTTCAGAGCTCAGCATTCTCACCAGTCCTCCAAGATATTCACTCTCTCTCCTTCCCCAGAACCCCACCTTGGATATCCTGCTACCTGCTGTTGCAGCGCCTTCAGTTCCCATTATCTGCCCTCTCAGTTCCTTATTTTTGTAATAAATAATAATTATTTCTACTTACCTGGTTCCTGTGTGATTCTGTATGTCGTGGGTCAAAAGGCTGCCCCTCAACATGACAAAAGCATTTTTTTCATGATGGTGGCAGAGGAGTTAAGTGGTCGCCCCGCAATCAGAAGGTCGCAGGTTCGCGTTCCGCTCAGTCTGTTGCTGTCGTTGTGTCCTTGGGCAAGACACTTAACCTGACTTGCCTGTGTTGGTGGTGGTCAGAGGGGCCGATGGCACAGAATGGCAGCCTCGCTTCAGTCAGACCGCCCCAAGGCGGCTGTGGCTACATAGTAGATTATCATCATCAGCAGTGTGTGAATGTGAGTGCATGAATAATGGAAAGCGCTTTGAGTGCCTTGAAAAGCGCTATATAAATCCAATCCATTATTATTAGTAGTAGTAGTATAGCTATAAATATATTGTGGAAATAAAAAAAAACCTCTCGCATTTTTCTAAAAACCTTTGCCAATAACACGTTTCGGACCAAACCCACCATTGGACCATCCAATTGTTGGTCTCGCCAAACTGCCGCACTTCTCTGGGTCTTCCACTGATAAGGCACTTGTGTATTTAGCAACAGAACAGCACTGGTGTGAGAGGTTCTCCGCTCAATATCAGAGGAGAAACAGCTGGCTGATATCACTTCAGGACAAAGTCCCAAAAAGAAAAACACCATTTGAAGTCACGGACAACAAGACTTTTGGATGTAGAGAACAGCAACTGGTGTTTAGCGCTATCTCATTTCCTCTCGCGGGTCTCCGGTTCCAGCAGAAGCATCTCAGGGAAGATACCCGAGGGGAGGGTTGAGTGTTCCGTGATCGTGTTTACGTTCAAAACCTAGCTTGTTCTGTAGATTCGCTAAAGCAGCTGTATCTCCTCTTCCATCATTGCCCCGTTGTTTTTACACATAATGTTTCATTAGCTGGATCCAAAAATCATTATTAATGTTTTCTTGTTCCCTGTTTACAGTCCTGGTGTCCATTGCACTGGGTCTTCATATTATCTAATCACAAAAGGAAGTAAGATGCAAAACAATACCATTATTGGTAGTACAACACTAGGTAA
Organism: Aphyosemion australe; assembly: GCA_006937985.1. NCBI lineage: Eukaryota > Metazoa > Chordata > Actinopteri > Cyprinodontiformes > Nothobranchiidae > Aphyosemion > Aphyosemion australe. Next base: position 688,543 of record SSNS01000019.1, read on the forward strand.
TAGGTTTTAATATTATGCTCCATTACTCTCAATTTGAATATTAGAAATCAGATGTTTATTGGTCCAAATACAGATGATCTAAAATTAGGCCAGACTTGGACCCGATGTGTGAACATTGCCACACTTCTTCATCACATGTTCTAGACGTGCCCGAAACTACAGAGATGCTGGTGGTCTATTTTTGATGCTTTGATTTATTGGACCAAAGTGTGCCCAGACTCTTTGACCACTTTGATTGGAGTGGTCACGGAGGAGGCTTTTTTGGACACATGCCAGTTGGACATGGTTGCCTTTTGCTGTTTATTGACAAAAGGACTTATATTGTCCAGGTGGAAAGACTCCCATTCAACAGCTTTTGGTCACTGGGTTAGGGAAACTATATGGGTGACATCCATTTGGACAGGATTAGACACTGTTTGAGGGGCTTGGTTGAGAAGTTTGATATGGTTGCCATTCATGAAATATTCTGAAAGCGTGAGTGCTGACAATTTTGTTTGACTGTTTCTTTTGTAAGTGTGTATTTATGTTTGATTGATGTCAGCCTGAATTAAAATGTTTGTTTATTCTTATATTTGATCCAGTATAGTGGAGTGGGTGAGGGTGGGTGGTTTTGATTTATGTTGTGTGTTCTTTAAAAAAATATATGTTCTGGAAATTAAAATAAAAAAACCTTGTTAAAGAAAAAAGAAATCAGAGGTTATGGCTGAAGGAGGTGGCCAGCTGTTACACAGGAGGGAGCACCGTGTCCTTATCCTCATCATTCACCCCAACATATGCAAAGCAGAGGAGATAGGAATCAGTCACTGAAATGGTAAATTCACAGGAAGCTGGATAAGGATGGGAGAAAACATCCTTAGTCCTGCTGTGATCTGGCTCCCCCTGAGAAGACCCAGCAGTAGCCGTTTAGCTAGCACACAGCTTGGCAGTTAGTGATGAGAGAGGAACTCCCATAAGGATCTGTGATGGAGCTAGACGTCTGCAACAACACAAATAAAACCCTACAAACACAGAAAAATGTCTATGTATAATTAGGAAGAACATGGCTGAGTCAGCAAATGATTAAGGGAGATTTTCAGCTAGAATTGCTGAGGAACTTTACAAATCTTCACGGGGAAGAAAACAAGAATGCCACTCATGGAGTGGAGGCAGAATCCCTGTGCCAGGGGGTTGTAGCAAAGCTTCGTGCAGAAGGATTTTAATAGTGAGATTACAAGAGGGTAAAAACAGAACCCTAGGTGTGAGTTAATGTGTGAATTCATCTTCATCTGGACTGGTGACCTGTACCAGAGCATCTCCCCTGATGACCACTGGAAATGGGCTCCAGCACCTCATCATCCGAAACAAGCAGGTCATAGAAATGAATAAACCTTATGGTAGGAATTTTCTCACAATAATGGATTTCAAGAGACAGGATGAAACTGTTGACATATTTCATGGTATCATGGGTCCATTTCTTGCAGACTTTGACTAGAATACCATTTTGATGGTGTAACTACTTCCACTTGAACTCTGTTGAGGTTGTTATGAGTGTGCATGTCAGTGTTTGATTCCTGAACTGTTATCTGTGCTAGCGACAGCTTACCTCTAAGCATGTTGCAACACTTGGCCAGCTAAATCAAATGTAGGGTCAATAATGTATTTATAATCATGTTGGCCTCAAGATATGTTGTAAGATCTAGTTTTCTGCATGGTTTTACACGTAGTTAGAAAAAGTGTGAACATCCAAACTCGTTCCCATCATCTCCCGCTTATCCGGGTACAGGTCTACGTTTTTCACCATGTTCACTATCTGATTAAAGGTGTTTCTGATATAAAACACAACATTTACACTTCTTAATTGTTCAGTTTAAATACCAATAATGGGATTAACATAATGTCCTGTTTTCCTTTTGAATCAATTTCTGATGTTCTGTGTTCCGTTTCACTGGGCTCAGCCAGATGCAATAAGTGAGCGTTTTTCTTTTGGTTAGATAATTATAATCTAGCTTTTCTGTCTGGCTGGCCACAGCTTTGATGTTTTGTTAAGCATTCCAGTTAAAATTAAACGTTGTATGCACAGCTGGAAACTAGGCCATCAAATCCCAGTTATATTGGACCATTCCTACGCTGCACTTTGTTTTCTTTTTATTCCAGCCAGGAGGCATTGAGGTAGAGTGCTCTATCAATGAATTATTGGATGCTTAGGATAGAGATGGAGAAGGGAAAGAGAAGAAGCTCGGCAGATTCCTTAGTAAGGTTGCCAGCTCAGAAGTTATCCACTTTCTGCCCTGAGAAATAATCAATTTCTGCCAGAAAGCAGTTGCACACGTTCTCTTCTGCAGATTTATTGGCACCATTTTTCCCATACTTGAAAAAATGTGGTCAATCTAAGCATAAATTTCATTTTTTAAACTTATATTGGACTTGAATTATGTTTGTATAAAAAAGGGGTTTGTAATAGAAAAGTGTGTTACATAATGGGAAAGTTGACATTATATTTGTGAAAGATTTACATGCAAATACATGTTTTAACTATTAAACAATTTTATTAAAAACTAGGGGTGGGAATTGATACGTTTTTATCAATATCAATGGCACTGTCGAGTCTATCAATCCAATTTCTTATCAATTCCCGAGTAGTTCAATAGGTACACACACAGTTTCCTGCATTATAACTCACTTTATTAATGATAAATAATCAGTTGTACCTGTTATCATTTGGAAAGATCTTTCCAAATGTTCTCCTTTATGCTCCTTGTGAAGGCAGAGTCATCTTCTTGTACGGTGTAGTCTTGCTGTAGCTTTTGCAAGATGGAAAAAAATCTCACTACAGGTCAGACTTTAGTCACTGGAGTCTGTGGAGGTGTGTATATAAGCCAAATGGCGCTAACATGATAGGCAGTGTTAGCTGATTAGTTTCCTGCAGTATTAACAGGAGAGGACGTGCAAACGTCCAGAGCGGCTCAAAAACACAATATTCACTTTATGTTATTGCGTATTTTGTGCAGAAATGCGTTTGCATATCCGTAGTGTTTCCTCTCTTTGATAAAATATCTACTTTGCAAGTGCTGCAAGTCTCCCTGTTGTCATCCTTTCTCGTAAAGTATAGCAAAACCTTCGAGCATTTGTGCCGCTTAGGCACCATGTTTTCTGCTGAGTAAATGCGTAAGCTATGCAACGTGCGTGGTGATGTCATTTGAGCCGACTGGAATTGATAACAGAATCATTTGCAAAAATAGCGAACAATTCCTAGGAATTGAAACAGTGGGAACCGGTTCCCACCCCTATTAAAAACAGTTTAAGATAAATGTGTTTAATAGGCAAATAAGAAAATCTTGTAATGTTTTGTAATGAATTCCTGACACAATGTGTGCAATCCTAATTGACCTTTTTATCTTGGCAGACAACTTGTTTTTTTCCTCTGGTCACACTTTGTCCACTTGTCAGACGGCACAATAAAATGGCACATGAAAAAGAGCAATTCCTGCACAACTTCAAGAGGCTGAAACGGTTCATATGGCAAGACAGTCAACAACACTTCTGAATCCCACCGAGAATGAGGTGTCTTCCTGAGCTGGGACTAACCTTAATAGCTCTCAGCGATAAGGTTACAGCAAATGTGTGCTATTTCTTAGAAACCATGGAAAGCCGCCTTTATGGGAACCATTTGCGAGAGAGCACGCAGTCAGGCATAAAGGACACTGAGAAATTCTGTTTTCAGAAACTTTAATAAACCCACAAGAGAAACAGTTAACCGAACAAGCAGAAGAATGATGAAAAGAGCAAACACACAAAAGGGGAAGCTCAAACTGATCAGTGATTGGGCACATAGCAAGCTAACTGGACGCTAACCCTATAATGCTAGCACATGTGTAACATGTGCTATAAAGTTAAAGTTTCATTTTGGTGACACATGCCTCCATGTCTATCACCATCACTTTGATGCTTTGACAAAAGTTTACCAAATCATTTCATAGTTGGACCCAAACCGAGCTACAGTTCTGTTGCATGCTCGTGTTTACTTTTGCAGCCTGAAGTTAAATAAATGAACAGTTGGATTGAAGTTTTTGTTTCAGTCAATAAGAAGGTAAGTACAGCACTATATCAATGTCTGAGACTCCATCACAGGGATGAAGAGAATGTTAGAATGCTGAGAGCAGCCTGGAGTTCACTTTGGTTTATTTTTTAACACTTTAACATTGATTGATTTGAATTTCAAATACTGCCAATAAAAAAACAACAACTTTAGTCACTGGAAGTAAAGTTTAAAAACGGTCTTAAAAGAAGAAAAATAATCTATAATAGCTGCACACAAAGAAAAAGTTCAGGTTTTTGTCAAAACTGTTCAAATGTGACGGCCTGTTCATTTCTCTCCTCTTATACGAGTCTGGGTCATGGAGGCAGCAACTTCAGAAGACAGGCATAGACTGTCCTTTACCCAGTAACCTCTCCCAGCTCTATGGTGCGATTCCAAGGCGTTCTCTGGCCAACATAGAGCTAGAATCTCTCCAACGTGTCCTGGGTTGACCCACGGGCCTCCTGCTGACAGGACATGCCTGAAACACCTCCCTTTAGTGGCATCCAGGAGGCATCCTGACCAAATACATGAACCACTTCAGCTGGCTGCTCTTTATGTGGAGGAGCAGCAGCTCTGCTAGTAGCTCCTCACCCACCTCACCTAAGGCTGAGCCTGGCCACACTACGGAGGAAACTTGTTTCAGCCACTTTTATTCTTGATCTTCTAGTTATTATCCAAAACTAATGACTGTAGATGGGGATTGGAATGAAGATTGATTGGTAAATTGAGAGTTTTGCTGTTTAGCTTAGCTCCTTCTTCAGCCCCGGCGTAGTCCAACCCCACTGGGAACAGCTCCAACTTACTGCTGGTAATGTGGACCAGACTCACTCTCTCTTTGTGCAGGAGCTGAATGGCTCTTCACAGAAGGCCATCAACCCCACTCTCCCTGAGTCTCCCCATAGAGTGCCTCTGGGGTCACAGTCATAAGGCTTCTCTAGACCCACAAAGTGCATGATGATTGGTTGGGCAAACTCCCATGCCCCCTCCATCACCCTAGAAAGGGTAATGAGCTTGTCTACGGTTCCACGGCCAGAACAAAAACAGCAGTGCTCCTCTCCAATCTGAGCTTCAACTTTAACTGGACCTTCCTCTCCATTATCTAGGAGTAGACTTAATCAGGGAGGCTGATGAAATGGGGACCACCACCCTGGTCTGACACTCCACAGGCACCACTTTTGAAATCCATGCAATGTTGGAGGGACGCGTTAGCCAAGACAGTCCAGGATAAAGGCCAGAGCTCCACCACTAAGTAGATGTTTGACTACCTCAGTGGCTTCTGCTTCACGGATTGTTAGATCTTATAGGTCCTCTGGTTCCTCACTGGAATACATGTTGGAGGGATTGAAGAGCTCCTAAAAGTACTCCTTCTACTGCACAACCCTATCAACATCAGCAGCTTCCCACCCCCACTATAAACTGTGTGAACAAATAAGGACACACGTGGTCTGTGTCGGTGTGTGTGTGTGTGTGTGCGTGCGTGCGTGCGTGCGTGTGTGTGTCTGGATCACTACTTCTTTACAGGTGGAACACGGCTTCATATCTGCCACAGAGCAGAAACTCTCATCTAAAGTGGTCTTGTTGGAGGTCATTTCAGTGTTCCACTGTAATCGTTCTTATATGATCCATAATGTTGTACAAGTGAGAAGAAAAGAATGGAGCACTGGGGGATCTGGAAACAGCTGGATTGAGCTAGCTTTATAGCAATAATACACATGTATAAAGTAGACTGAATTTAGGAATACGCTAAGTGTGACTCATAGGTAGTAGAGATTAAATTCTGGTTGCTTGGGAGAAATAATAAAACTGGCATTCACTAGTAGCTAGTGAAGGTTCCAAAACCAATTGCTTTCATAGGAACCAGGAGGAACATCATCAGCACACAGATATATTTCCTGACTTAATTGCAGTTAACAGCTGGTGGCAGAGATCAAGGAACATTGCAAACTGCCAAACCCACATGTAGAGTTACCATAAGTGAGTAATGCAAGTTCCAAATATCTGTAAATTACAGATTTAATGTGAATTTTGAAACAGAAGCAATAGTAACTTATGTGGGGGTGTATGCTTCGTTTTCTAAGTTTGAACTGACGACCTGACTGTGTCTTCTGGATAACCTCGTGGTTATTATGTATCATTAAATATTTTTAAATGATCTGACCTTTACCAAGTTCTAAAATTATTCAAACGTAAGCCTCCATGTTCTGAAACACAGTTCCACTGTGCTCTTTACTCCAGACACAAAAACAAACTAGATTTGCTGTGATGGCTGCAGCCACACTTTTCAGGTAATAACTACAAATAACGCTGCTACAATAAGGACTTAGAATAGAATAAAATAGACTTTATTGATCCCACAGTGGGGAAATTCACCTGTCACAGCAGCACCAACACTCAAAAGGATAATTAGAAGAGATTATGGCAATACACTTGTATTTAGATTATTTAGTTAAAGGTTTTCCTTTATTGGTGCTTGAATTAGTTCATTTATACAATCACATAACCGTTATTTGTAAAGTGTAGTGTTACCCAGCCATCTTTTCACGTGTCCATCGTGTCGGGGTAACCCAAGTAGCCGAACCATTCTGTCCTTCAAACCACTGATTGTATCTAAGAAGCAGCAGCATTTCAAACCTGTTGTCAGACAGAAATTTTCTTTATCAGTGGAAATCCGTTAAACGGTAAGTCACACCATGGGTGGAGTCTTACTTCACCACACTTCCTGTTATAAAATGCTCCTAAAGGAGGCGTCGCCGGACGGACCGAGGGAGCGGCACTGAAGCAGTGATTGACGGCACCACCCTCACGCCCCCCTCACCCCCCCCCCATGCTCTTGGAGTTTCTCAATCAGAAAAACGAATATGTTCTGTTTATGTCTAAAATATATGATGTGTCAAAGCCCCAACAGCAACAAATGTCTAGTTTATAGGTCTGATGTGTGGTTTAGAATTGATTACTGGAACCACTTTTGTAATCCACTTATAAGAATTTCTTGTAAGGTTTTTTTTTCTAATCACTTAGCTAAAGCTAGAAGCTAAAATATCCAGTTACACTTATGGAGAAGATACAGTTTTAATAAATTCTACAACCTGTATATTTATCACTTCTTGTCACTGACACTGAGCCAGACACGCCAGGCTGCTTTTTGGCTGGTGAATGTACTCTCCTGCCTGATTTAAAGTAAAGTGCCTACAAGTTGTTCTAGCAACAACTTCTAGAAAATCTGAGACAAATTGGTACCATAGTGAAAATAGAAAATGTCATCCTTAAGATAATGAAAGCTTTTATCGTCACAATGCTTATTACCTCCACTTGTCAGGCAAGGTGCCATCCCCCGCTGGAGCTGGAGAGCCGTATCAGTGAGGAGGCATCAGACACGTATTATACACCGTGGCACATAGTGGAGACATGTCACTGAGTCGTATTTTGACATTACATTACAGATAAAATGATGAAAGACAGCTGATGAAAGGTAAAAATCTAAGTGGTTCATAAATCATTCAGACAAAATAGAAAGTTGTTCTGCTGCTCATGCAAAAATTACAAATTTGTACGTCTCAACAAAGCAGCGTACCGATGCCATGTGCATGTGTGAGGACAGAGAGTGAACATGTGCACAGTTCTGGTTCAAACTGTTTATTAACAGTATTGTGAGAGGGTGAGTAACTTCTAGTCAGGAAAAATCCTTTCTAAAGGGGAAATTATTCATCAAACTTACCTGTTGCATCCCTTTGTGCTGCCATGGGTCTCTACTGCCTCCATAAACACTCCAAATGGGAAAAAATACATCCATCCATTTTCTGTCAGCGTTCAGTTTCAGGAATTACAAGCTGTTTCAAAAAGTCCTTGTTTGTGACATCACAATCGGGGAACCACCCTTCACCTCTCCAGGCCAGACGAGCAGCAGCTCTTGGATATCGGAGTTTCTCATTTTACACTGCTGCTGTTGTATCACTCTGACTCATTGGCTGTGAGTTGTTTTCTGTAGTTCCAAGAGGATACCTATCTGAACCGGCGTATAGTTTCTGTTCCTTGCTCATTCCCGTTCTCACAAACAAGGAAACATAACCTATTGAACATAAAACTGCCATCCTACACAACGATGGAACAAGGCCAATTATCAAGTACGGAGCAGCACTGATACCATTTCATGCATCACTTTGCAATTTTCTGATATAATTGGGGACTCCATTAGGAGATGGCTACAGTATCATCTCCTAATTAGGTTTCCACCTTTCCCTGAAAAAAAAAAATCTTTGTCTTTTTCTCCAAGTAAGCTCAGTCTTCATCACCTCTACTTCCTGTCCTCCCTCTCTCCCTGCACCACATCCTGACACTGTATACTTCTGTTTCCTGCCTCAGGTTCACACTTATTGTCACCTGTCCCTTTCAAAGTCATCTAACAAGGAAGTTCAAGTAGCTGCCACACAATACCGCACAGAGCCATTTGTATTCCTGGAAACATTTGGACCAGAAAATGCTGCCTTTGAACGAGAGCTCATGCCTGCATTACATTTAATTGCAAGCAAGGACACAATTCTTTTTATGAGAGGATAAAGCCATCCTAACTGCAGATGTGGGGAAATCTAGCATGTTTATTGACCTAGAAAATCTTATAATACTTCAAGAGTAGAAAGTCCTATACTTTTCCCCGGCATGTGTCTCCCCCCTGCCAGCACTTCATTGTGTTTGCTTGTTTGCTTGTTGACAACACCAGACTTCATTCAGTCTAAAGGGCAAAAACTATTGAGCTTAGAGAGAAAGAAAACCTGCTCTGCACGCTGAAGCCACCCAAGGGTAAAAAGCAGCTGTTGTTGAGGAGATAAAGAAAGAAGTGGATTAAAAAGGAAAGAAAACACAACACGCAAAGTAGGATGTATAAAAACCGGTGAACCTGAGTGTTTCGGTGCAGCGAGACAGAAACACTAAAGGGAAATACCACTAATAGGAATCATGGCACTGTGCAGCTATGGTGCAGAAAAAGGTGTTTAGATCAGACGTTTCCTGCTCACAATGTGAGTAATAAGCTGTACGGTGTTGTGTTTAGATTAATTTTCTTTACCTAAAGTCTGGGTGTAAAAAGTCAAATAGAAGAAACAGTGAGAAAAGGCCTGATACAGAATACCGGTCATGTATGAATCCACCCTAACTGAGTGGTCTGCTTCAGATCCCTGCAGAACCCGAGTACCACAGCACTGGAAAACAAGTCTTCAATATCACGTCTGCTTTTCTCACAATGACCGAGCATTTTATACCCATAGTACTGTGCAAAAGTTTTAAACCACCATGCATGTTCTTTATTCCAATGACACAAATGTTCTAGTAATCTTACAAAGCCACTCTGACCAAAATGTTTTATGTTTTCTGATTTTCTCATCATTTCCAGTCCAGCATCAAATCACTTTTAGAGTAATTCAGCCAGTTTAGTTTTAAAGCTAAATGAGAGGGAGTCGTTTATTCCCTCCTGTGAGGTGTATGGCCTCGCTCTCATGATGCTAGATTTTTAATCTGGTTATGAAATAATGAGCAACAGCAAATTTGCCCCAGGCACCTGGAACCGATCTTAGGCCATTTTGAGCCTGTTCTCAATATAATTTCTGTGGATCACAAAGTGCAAGAAATGTGAAACTGTCAGCAGTCTGGGTTGTGGGTTTGTGTGGAGTTTCCACATTCTTTTTTGTTCTGTAAGTCATCCTCAGCTATATGCAATGATTCCCTCCCCGCAACCAATTCCTGTTTCTCCATTCAATTGTTTCAGGTAGATGAGGTACTTGACGAGTTACTCAGGTTAGATCCTCATAAATCAGCCGGACTGGATACTCTTGACCCTTTCTTTCTGAAAATTGCAGCACATGTTATTGCTGCACCTATTACCCATCTATTTAATCCAGGGGTCCCCAATCCTGGTCCTCAAGGGCCGGTATCCAGCAGGTTTTAGTTGTAACTCTGCTTCAACACACCTGATTTCAATTAGGAAGTGATTAGCAGGCTTCAGCAGAGCTTGATGAGCTGCTGCACAGGTGATTCAACCACTGAATCAAGTGTGTTTGAGCAGAGAAACCACAAAACCTGCTGGATAGCGGCCCTCCAGGACCAGGATTGGGGACCCCTGATTTAATCTGTCCATACAAACTGGTGCATTTCCGCAGGACTGGAAATTTGCATCTGTTACACCACTTTTTAAAGGGGGAGATCATTCAGACCTAAGCTGTTATAGGCCTATCTCTATCTTGCCTTGCCTCTCTAAAGTCATTGAAAAGTTAGTCAACAAACAGCTAACTCACTATCTGGAATCCAGCAGTATTATTACCCCCATGCAGTCCGGCTTCAGAACTGGCCATGGATGTGTCTCTGCAACACTTAAAGTGCTAAATGACATCATATGTGCCATTGACAATAAGGAATATTGTGTAGCTGTGTTTGTTGACTTGGCTAAAGCCTTTGACTCTGTAGACCATAACATCTTACTTAGCAGGCTCAAACATATAGGACTTTCTCAGGCATCCGTGGCATGGTTTAGAAGTTATATCTTTGACCGTACGCAAACAGTGAGAACAGAGGGCTACCAATCTGCTCCTCTACCTCTAACTATGGGCGTTCCTCAAGGGTCAATCCTGGGCCCAACCTTATTCAAAATCTATATCAATAACATTGTTCATGCTGTTGACAGTTCTCATATACATTTATATGCAGACGACACCATTTTATATACATGCAGTTCTTCTTTGAATGCAGATTTGTCCTCCTTGCAGCACAGCTTTAATTGTCTCCAACATGCCTTCTCCAACCTTCACCTTCATTTAAACACAAGTAAAACAAAGTTCATGATCTTCAACCGTAACTTACCGCAATCAACTTGCCACACTAGTATTGTTACCCTGGATGGTACAGAACTACAACTTGTCAGTTCCTATAAGTATCTGGCTTGACAGCACACTTTCATTTGACATTCACATTAATTCATTACTCTCTAAAGTCAAGTCAAGGATTGGGTTTCTATACCGCAACCGGTCATCCTTTACTCATTCTGCAAAGCAAACCTTGGTCAAAATGACAATCCCTCCCATCTTAGATTACGGTGACATCATTTATAGGACTGCTTCCAAAAAACTTCTTCATAAACTTGATGTCGTTTATCACTCAGCAATCCGTTTCGTCACTGGTGCCCCTTTCACTACTCATCATTGTGATCTGTACTCACTCGTTAACTGGCCATCACTCCATTCCCGCAGGTTGTTACATTGGTATCAATTTATATACAAAACAATCATCGGTAGAACACGTCATATCTTCACTCATTACTCATCACTTCCAACAACCAGCGCATTTTACGTTCCAGTAACCTAATCTCTATGGTTAATCCCAAAGCTCGCACCTCCTTTGGCCGCTCCTCATTCCAGTTTGCTGCTCCCAATGACTGGAATGAACTGCAAAAATCACTAAAGCTCACTACCTACGTTCCATTATCTACCTTCAATAATTCATTGCATTCAATAGTTTCTGATCAATGTGCCTGCATCTGAGTACTTAGATTGTTTTAAGTCTGTTTTGATGGCTTGTACATATTATATATGAGAACAGTCCTTTGTTTTTATGTCTAGCTGTTTTATGTTATCTTTATCTGCATTTTTTTTTTATCTTATCTGTTTTTTATCTTATCTGTTTGTGTAAAGCTAACTATGTGTCTGTTGCTGCTGCCTCTTGGCCAGATCGTCGTTGTAAATGAGAATGAGTTCTCAATCGACTCATCTGGTTAAATAAAGGTTAAATAAAAAATAAAAAAAATCCTCTGGAGGGCGCAGTGGAGGCACCTGGTCTCACTAACCCCCCATGCTTTTACTCCACGGCAGGGAGTAAAAGCATTAAATGTGACGATCTGAAAAATATTTCCTTGGTGAGTACACATCCAGAGATTCCCCTGGTTTTAAAAGAGTTACTGTGGTAGCAGCGAGCAGGTGCAGGGCGTTGCTGGAGCTTGATGCTTCAGCGGACAGAGTGGTGCATTTGGTCGATTTTTGGTTTTTCTATTTGTGGTGCTCGCATGGTGCTTGTGGAGATCGCGGATACAAGCGGCCGAAATGAGTTTTCTCTGCAGGGTGACTGGGCTCTCCCTTAGAGATAGGGTGAGAAGCTCGGTCAACCGGGAGGGGCTCGGAGTAGACCCGCTGCTCCTCCACATCGAGAGGAGCCAGGTGAGGTGGCTCGGGCATCTGGTTAGGATGCCTCCTGGATGCCTCCCTGGTGAGGTTTTCTGGGCACGTCCAACCGGGAGGAGACCCAAAGGAAGACCCAGGACACGCTGGAGGGACTATACCTCTCGGCTGGCCAGGGAACGCCTTGGGATTCCCCAGAGGAGCTGGCTCAAGTGGCTGGGGAGAGGGAAGTCTGGGCCTCCCTCCTTAAGCTGCTGCCCCCGCAACCCAACTCCGGATAAGCGGAAGAAAATGGATGGATGGATGGATGGATATTTGTGGTGCTGCTACTGATGATTTTATAATAATAATAAAAATAATAATAATTAATTGAACTTATATAGCGCTTTGTTAGGACACTTAAAGACACTGCATGCACTCACACACTGCTGATGATGGTAAACTACTGAGTAGCCACAGCTGCCCTGGGGTGGTCTGACAGAGGCAAGGCTACATTGTTGCGCCATCAGCCCTTCTGACCACCACCAACAGAGGCAATTCGGGTTAAGTGTCTTGCCCAAGGACAGAATGACGGCGACAGACCAAGCAGGGCGCGAACCCGCGACCTTCCGATTGTGGGGCGACCACTTAACTCCTATGCCACCGTCGCCCACATTTTATTAACGGTGGTGGCTGTCTGTCACTGTCGCTCATTTTCTGTCCCTCACTCAGCTCCGTTTATAAGTGAGTCGGAGATTCACCCACTTTCTGCAACAACCGAACAAGATTTACAGTCATAACACTGTGTGGACTTGATGCTCAAAAACCAAAAACCTGTTTGTGCTGTGGGTGAAGAAAAGGCTTCCTCTGCATTACTCTCACATACAGCATCTCCTTGTATAAAGTGCACCGAATAGTTGAACGATGCCCAGTGACTCCATCTGCAGCAAGATGATGTTGTAGGTCTTTGGTGCTGCTCTGTGGGTTGACTCTGAATGTTCTCACCATTCATCGCTTTTTTCTTGGTTTGCCGCTTCGAGCCTTAACTTGAACTGTGCCTGTGGTCTTCCATTTCCTCAATATGTTCCTAACTGTGGAAATATACAGCTGAAATCTCTGAGACAGCTTTCTGTATCCTTCCCCGGCCTAAACCATGATGGTGAACAGTCTTTGTTTTAGGTCATGTGAGAGTTGTTTTGAGACCCCATGTTGCTACTCTTCAGAGAATATTCAAAGAGGAGGGAAACTTACAATTGGCCCCCTTAAAAACTCTTTCTCATAATTGGATTCACCTGTGTATGGAGTTCAAGGGTCACTGAGCTTACCAAACCAATTTTGAGTTCCAACAATTAGTTCTAAAGGTTTTGGAATCAATAAAATGACAACAGTGCCCAAATTTATGCACCTGTCTAATTTTGTTTAAACAATTATTGCACACTTTCTGTAAATCCTATAAACTTTGTTTCACTTCTCAAATATCACTGGGTGTGTCTCCTAGATGATATGTTTAACTGATTTTTTTATCGTAACAACCAACGATTTATACAGGAAAACCATGAAGATTAACGAGGCTGCCCAAACGTTCACATCCCGCTGTATATTAATAAACAACATAACATGAGAATAATAATTGTAAAACAATTTGTTTCAGCTCTGTTTGCCGGCTAGAGGTGCACTTTCACAAATGAGAGGCATTGCTTTGGGCCGTAAATACGGAAGTGTTTGGAACGTCATTAAGGTGCGGTACATTTGTCAGCCTCTAGGTTTTGCCATTGGATAAAAATTACTCCGCTTGTAGCTTTAAATTGGCCCAGATCTGACTTTCTGCTTTAGGTATGTACTCATATTTTATACTAACTCCACACATTCACATATAAAGTCAAAAAAGATCCCTTTGATGTCATCCTGAACAAAATCGAATTCCAATTCTTCCAGTTCTGTAAGCATCTTTGATGATGTTAGTGTCATGTATAGATCAGTTAGAGACACATTTAGGAGCACAATGCAGAGATTAGAGATTAGAGATTAGAGACTGGAGATCTTTCAGATCATTAGAAGTCCTTCTAGAGTTTTGGAGACAGCGAGGTGGCCAGGATTGTTATGCATATCACCTAAGTCCGTGGATAATTGCTTGGTAATGAATTCCATTTATGTGTACAAAGTGAAAAAAGAACAGAATGAGAAGAAGAAAGTCTATTAACAGAAATGAGAAAAGGGAGACAAATGGAAAGAGAGGGCAGTGTAACTGCCTGACAGATGGAGGAAACTGGAATGAGATCAAAAGTTAAGTAAAAAGAACAGAGAGAAACAGAAAAGCATGGAAAGAAGGAAACCAACAGATGGAGAGAAGCAATCAAAGAAAGCTAAAGAGAATTCAGAGATCCAGAACAGAGACACAACAGGAGTAAGCATACAGAGAGACAGAGGAGAGAAAACCATAATTTCTGTGTCTTTATGCCCCTCCTGCTTTCTCAGACCCAAACTAAATTACAGGCATGGGTACACTTAGATCAACTTCAAAAGCTGACAAACCTCCAGCGGCGAATTTAAATCCCACTCAGCTACTGACCCAAAAGATCAAATGGCTGCTCGTTCAACTGTCTTATTAAACAGACATGTTTATTCGGCCAGGCTGCTTCCAGAAATCATGTTTTCTGCAAACATCATATTTGCTTTATCTCAACATCTTATGTGTTGGTGTTATCCCTGCAAAATGCAAAGTGGTTTTCTTCCACATATTTGAGTCTAATAAAACCTCACAGGCTGCCCACACTCCTGTAAAACACTCTTTAATTGTTGGATTACATGTCAGGAACATGTAAAAAATGACTGATTAAACATGATTGTTTATATTACTGTCCTAAATGAAAATAATGCATCTTTGGTTACGTGAAAGTGAAACTGAGGCCCAACATCCCAAAAGGATTGTGCATCTTTTGTTGAGGCTTTGCTTCTCTGTCTGAATCACAAAGCTCAAAGTCCACTTGTGTCTGAAATAATGTTTCAGACAAAATGGTGCCTCTAACAAGAATGTGGAGCAATGTGCTGCAATGCTGCCTTCACAATAAAAGACAAGTATCAGGAAAAGACAGAAATGTCTGTCAGATTTTAACCACAGTCTCCAACATACAATTCTGATTGGGGGAGTCTTCATCCTCCTGTATGAACTTTAAATGGGGGGTACCACAGGGCACCTACTACCATTAGGGTTGATTTTCCGCAAACAAGGCATTAAAGGTTGAATATGGAACACGAACACCAAAGCGACATCTAGTGTGTGGAGGTTGTAGTTGCAACAACAGCCATTTCCTCCATTTCCTCATGTGTTTTGATGCTGTGAAAATGTTTTATTTGGGTCCATCTGTAGCTTCACCTAAACTCACTCTGGTTTTAGATCTTTTATGGTCGCCCCTCTTCTGAGAAGGATAACAACATCTTCTGGGCTCAGAAGCAGCTGCTTGACTTGCCGAGTCCGCCATTTTCCACAGCGGACTGTTTACCGTATTTGGAAACCGCAATGGTGCCCTCTACTGGCTGGTAGATGTAAACATAAACCCAGCATCGTGCCCGTCAAAATAAATATTTATTTTTTAATTAAAATATAGCTTTTAAAGAAATACTGTACCTTCATTCTGCCCACTCTAAACGCCCCATGGAGGTATTATTTATTTAAAAATATAGCTTTTTATGAAATTGTTCTATATTTAACCCTTAAATTCTATCTTTATGCCAGTGTTAATTTTGACAAGAAATTTTAATTTAGTTTGTTTTCTGACTAAAGTTCTTTTTCATTTTAGTCATAATTTAGACGTCCAATTTGTTTTAACTTGAGTCTCATTTTAGTCAACTAAAATATATGTATTTTTCTTCTGATGCAATAATTTTCAACTTCTGTAAAGGAAATGGTAACTACACCTACTTGAAACAAAAAAAAATTCAAATTTCACACTTTGGATCAATAGTTGTTTAAAAACAATAATTAATGGAACTACAAAACTGCAAACTGACAATTTGAAATTGTGTCTCAGTATTAATGAAGTAAATGAATCTCTATTATGTGCGGTAATATCATCATCATACCATGATCATACCATCAAAACATTAAAAGGTGTTACTCTAATACAGCGAGAAGGTAAACTAAAGGTAAGAATTGTTTTTTGTTACTGTCACTTGTCGATCAATATTCATCATAATTTAGTTTTTACAGACATATATAGTTTTTGTTTTAGTCTGCAAAAATTCATTTGTCACGAAAAAAAAAAAATTTTGTCAACGAAATTAACACTGCTTTACGCAGATGACTGCCAGGTGTATTTCTCAACGCAACAGGGAGCAATGCACTTAATCCAGTCCCTTTTGGACTGTTTAGGAGACGTCAGGTCCTGGATGGCATTACAATTACTGAACTTTAATGAGAAGAAGACTGAGGTTATAGTTTTTAAACCTGAGAGAAGTTTGAGGAGCCACTGCTATGACCTTGCTTTGTTAGCTTCGTATGAGAAAGCAGTTGCCACTGACCTTGGGGTAAAATGAGATGCAGCTCTTAAAATGGATGAGCAAATGAACACTGTTGTAAAATCATGCTTCTATCAGTTATGTCAACTTTTCCAGGATTAAATCACTGCTGTCCTGAGTGCACTTAGAGACAGTTATCAATGCTTTTATAACATTGAGACTGGATTATTGTAATTCTTTGTATGCTGGAGTAAGTCAGACTTCAATTGCAAGGCTACAGATTGTTCTGTCTCCTGGCGGTTGTGTCTCCTGGTGACTTTGCAATGGCTTCCTGCGCATTATCGAGCTAATTTTAAAATCCTCGTCTATGTTTTAAGGCTTTGCATGGCTTCTCCCTACTTATCTGCATTGCTAAACAGACATATCCCATCACGGGTACTTCGGTCAGTTGTACAAGACTTACTTACTGTTCCTCGCACTAAATGTAAAACTAGGGGCCAAAATGGTAATGGCCAACCAACTGGACATTATGATCATTAATTATCAGCATAGGCCTTTGTGATTGGTGTGGCCATACCTAAGCAACCATCATAATCCCTGCTCTCAATAAACCATATTTATTCAGGACAAGGACAGCTATAAAGTGCTTTAAAACAAATGGTTCTGGTACCACCAACCCTCTTTAGTTCCCCTACTGCCCCAAACAATCCATAAATGATGCAGTGGCCACGGCTTTCAATACACTCGAACAGTAGGATTCTTTTTCTGGATTACAATTCTGTATTCATAAGGGCAGCAGTAGCTCAGGAGGTAGAGGGTTGTCCAGTAATCGGAAGGTTGCAGGTTCTGGCTCCGGCCAGAGAATGCTGCTGTGTGTCCTTGGGCAAGACACTTAACCCGCCTTGCCTGCTGGTGGTGGTCGGAGGGACTGGTGGCGCCAGTGCTCGGCGGCCTCGCCTCTGTCAGTGCGCCCCAGGGCAGCTGTAGCTACATCGTAGCTCATCCCCACCAGCGTGTGAATGTGTGTGTGAATGGGTGGATGACTGATTGTGTTGTGAAGCGCCTTGGGGGGTTGTAGAACCCTAAGAAGGCGCTATACAAATACAGGCCATTTACCATTTACCATAACCATTATTCAGCTCCTTCATACGGGTTGGAGTCAGAATAGGCAGAAAAAAAGCTGAAGGAGAGATGCTAGATCTAACCTTATTATTTTATCCACAAAGAGAAAGTTTTCACAGTCTCCATCAGAGTGAATGGAGGCTCTAGGTGAAGCAGGAGAGACAATACTGCTGATGGTGCTAACACTTTGGGATTCCCTTTGCTCTGGGACACCAGGTTGGAGAAATATGCAACCCTGGCGTCTCTGACTGCAGAGTTAAAGGAAGTCAGACGATCTTTTAGATGCAGCAGATGGACATGGAGACGAGTTTTCTTCCATAAGCACTCATTTTTTCTGCATTGGCAAGTCAGGCTGCGAATGCTGTCATTAAACCAAGGAGTAGGGTTCACTGCAGGAACTGACAGGACAGGACACATGTTGTCCAGAATGGAGAGGCAGTGCTCGTTAAAGTGAGTAGTTAAATAATCAGGGTCAGTATCAGAGGGTAAAGGTGGATTGAAAGCAGCAGAAAATTTGCTAGCTGTGCTTTCATTAAAAAAAACGAGAACTAACCAAACTGCGAGCAGGAGGTGGGGGCACAGAAACTGACAAGTTGAAGAAAATGCAATGATGATCTGAAATATAAACGTCCTCAGGAGAAACACTGTCAACATTTAAACCCAGGGTAAAAACAAGGTCCAGAGTATGTCCCCTGGTGTGTGTGGTGCCAGAAACATGCTGAGTGAAAGTGTCCATGAGGTTGGTAAAGCTCCTAGCAAAGTGGTCAGAGTCATCATCAATGTGAATGTTAAAATCACCAACAATGACCAGTCTGGACAGCTTCACAGTGGAGGATAAAAAGTCACTAAACTCCTGAAGGAAAGAACTGTTTGGATCAGGTTGACGATAAACCACAGCACAGTAAAATGGGTCCTTACGCCCGACTTTAATCAGCTGCAGTTCAAAGGAAGCAAAGCAACCTTTGGTTGTAGAGCTACAAGAAAGATGGTCTCTAAAAACAATAGCTAGCCCTCCACCTTGACCAGAACCCTGGGGCTGACTAAGGAAGGAATAACAACTCGGACAGAGTTCAATCAGACCAGAATAATCAGATGCTTGCTGCCTAACTTTAGTCACAAATAGAAAATCCAGGTTTTTAGTGAGAATATCGTTAAGCAGGAAGGACTTAATGTTAATGAAGCGGGTATTTTATAACACCATGCTGAGTGAGGTGGAGAAATCAGAGACTACAGAAACAGCTGGAGTTAGTGGACGCAAGTTAGCAGGGTTTGATCTACGACAGGGGTATTCAATTCCGGTCCTGGAGGGCCGGTATCCAGCGCGTTTTAATTTGAACTCTGTTTCAACACACCTGATTTCAATCAGCAGGTGATTAACAGGCTTCTGCAAAGCCTGATGAGCTGCTGCGCAGGTGATTCAACCACTGAATCAAGTGTGTTGGAGCAGAGAAACAACTAAAACTTGCTGGATACCGGCCCTCCAGGACCAGAATTGAACACCCCTGATCTACGGTGTTTGTAAAGTCCACTCATGGAGGGGACAGGAAGAGAAACCACTGAAGTAAGAGGATAAACAGACCTGAGGTAACATTGCTGGAGAAACCGCGACACACTGCATCCCGGCGGGAAAGTGGAAATGAAACTCACGTCCGCAAACAAAGCAGCTAGGAGAGCGTATCGATGTTTACTAGCTAAACCATGCTTTAAGAGAAGACTTATTCTCACCTGGATTCCTGGGACAACCGTTCTACCCATTTTCTATATTTGCTGCTAATACTGCTTTGTTTAGTCTCCTAATGCCCAGCCTCAGCCTTTAGTGTCACAATGCTGTTATTCACTTTAAGGTTTTAGAAAATAAATATTTAGTGTGAGTGCCTGAAAAGTGTTTCACTACCTTCATCTAACTCTGACTGAGTGGGAGTCTGTAAACCTTTTTATTTCTGATTGACAGGTAACATCAGTCATTTGCATGTTCAGTTATTAGTTAAGTTAGAACGCCTCACCCAGGAGGAGCAGGGCTATGGTGCAGGTTCTTGTTTACCTGGCAAAGCTCAGCTTCACGTCTCTGCAGAGTGCAATCAACATTTTTTCATTCTGAGTTCTGAGCCAAGCAGCAGTCAAGAAAAACCTTTTAAACCGAAGCTATGAACATTCATCTTAAAAAGAAAGAGCTTTCTAAAAATTGTATTTGAATATAATATCTGTCTCGGTGTTATGTGAGTGTGTGACTGACCTTTACAAACTTTATAGAACTTCTGCTGACGGAGCTCACGTCTGTTTGATTGTTTTCTTGCCTAGTTAGCCCTCTCTGTGTCTCTTTAGGTGGATCCTGTGTTCCTGTTTTTAAAACAGTTTTTTGAGCTCGCCTGGCTCTCCTCTCACTTGCTCCTGGGTCCTACACAGGGGTCGAATAATGGGGGAGCTAAGGGGAGCCCGGCTCCACCAAAAGGATGATGGGCTCCCCTGGAAGCCCTCAACATACACACCCAGGAGGAACCCAGAGAAAGATCCAGTTTCAACCTTTATTACAGTGTAAATGAACATCTTTAGAGCAGATTGGTGATGCGCTCCAGGCAGCTGCGTCCTGCGCACGGCCACAGTAACATTCTCAAAGTTGCACCACCAAAAAATATAATTAACACTCGATTGTTCGTGTCCGCTCATATTCTCTGGTACTTTCTGTCTTTTATTTGTGCCTGACGTGCTCCGCTGCTGTGGAGCTCATCACCAGTGCTCCGATGACTTCACCTCTCTGGCGCGGCCGCAAAGCGCGCACTCCGCTATTTTTGCAATTGGGAGATCCCTTTCATCTGCTTAGTTCAAAAGTAACTCATGAGGTGAAAAAGTAGGATGCCAGGCAGCAGCTTTTCTGGAGGATTGAGAGGAGATGCAGAACAGGAAAATAGTCAAATAAAAAACAAAAAAACAAAACAAAAAAGCCATAACTGACCAATATTTACATTGAAAACGAAAAGGTAGGTAGATATATCCCCATTACACATTTTTAATTTTATAAAGCAATAATTTATAAGCATGTAATATTTATACATTTGATACAATTCAGATCACCTTCAAATCTCAGCCCCACACCCAGGGCCGTTTCAAGGCATTTGGGGGCCAAGGCAGAATAACCCTTCAGCACAAGGGCAACTCACATCTTATTTATACCAACAAAAACACATCTTCTTCAGGAAACAGTTTCTAAGTTTGACTTGTCAGGATGTCAGGAGGAGCATTGACGACTGATTCAGGGAGGGTTGTCGGCAGCCGCTGAATGTACCTAATAAAGTAACTTATAATCTTACTTAGTTACTTCTAAATTGAAGTAATCAGAAAGGTTACAAAGTTACTTTTTATAGAGTTAATCAGTAATCAGATTACTTTTACTTAAACTTCTACCTGTCATGTTTTCCCTGGGTTTGCTTTGCTTTTACTGCACTTCCTGTTTTATTTTGTAAAGTTTTCTCCTGTTTGTGATTGTTCAGTTACCTTCCATGTGTTTATTTAAACCCTGACCTCTATCGCTCTTCTAGCCTTTAGTTATCTGTGGCTCTTTGGTTTTGACCTGGTCTTGTATTCTTTGGATTACCTTCTGCTTTGTGATTTTTGTGTGTTTGACCTCGGAACTAATTAAAAGATAGAATTTTATGCCTAGCTCCTCTGAGTGCTACATTTGTCTTCTTGTGCTGCACCATTATTGACATGGCTACGTTTAACTTGCTTCATCATATAGACCTCAGGATATTTTACAGATGTAGACCAGGTACACTAAACTGGTAACAGCAGTGAATACATGACAAAGGAGAGGCTGAAAACAAGAAGAGGAGTACAAACTCTGAACTTATTACAAAAAGAAACCTGTTGTGGTGTAGAGACTGGCATGGAACTCATCGTAAGGCCCAAGAGAAACAACGATAAAGTAAAAAAGAAAAAGTAGGATACATAAAACTGTACTATAACTATGTCTTTGGAATATAAACTATAAAATGTACTTTTACAAAACTAAAGAGAGAAACAACTAAAAGATGAAACACTTCTGCATCACGGTTATCACAGCAGGTCGTTGCAAACTACAAGTTCAAAAATTAATTAAAACTGCTTCTTCTTTAGTTTTGCTGTGTGATTTGCACTTAATTTAAAATGCAGTATGAACTGAGAAAAGTTGAGGAATAATCCTCATGAGGGAATGAAAAAGCAGAACTAATCTGCCAAAGTGTTTGAAATCTTCTACTTTTCCATAAGAATGAACTCTTTAAAGAGAGAAGGAGCAACAAAAAGCAGCAATTTCTTGAAAAATGATCCTGGAACTCTTGCTTGAGTGAGAAAGTGGGAGCTGATGATAACAGCTGGTAAGTGAATTTGGAAATGGAGAGTTGTGATGGAAACACAAAGAGGTGGGAATGATTTACTTCATCAGCCTTGATCACAGGTGTCAATCTCAGGCCCTCGGGCCATATCTGGCCCACGGTCTATTTATATTTGGCCCACGAGATCATATCAAATATGCATTAGAACTGGCCCGCAGGACACCACTGGTGTGAGAGGTTCTCCGCTCAATAATATCAGAGAAGGAGAAACAGCCGGCTGCTACCACTTAAACTTTAGGACAAACTACCAAAGTCCCAAAAACAAAAACACCATTTGAAGTCACGGACAACAAAAGATGTTTGGACCTAGAAAACGATGACTGTTGTTTAGCGCTATCTCGTTTCCTCTGGCAATGGGAGTTCCCATATCAGGGGGCGTGGCATAAGGATGATAGCCAGCGGGAGGTGTGAGTGTCCTGGGACCGTGTTTAAAAGCTAGCATGTTTTGCAGATTTAAAGAAACACAATGTTACAATCACAAGCCACCAGTATTATACAAAGACATAGTATGGTATTACAGAGGTACCGTTCAGACCACAAGAATCTGGACTTGCTGTATTTAATAAAGCAGCAGGATGATGGAGCGCACCGAGAGAGGTAGGTGGGCGAGGGAACGAGTGATGGACGCTGTGTAATTTAGAGATTATGCACCAGTGTTTATCGATTATTAAATAATCATGAGGGGCATTTTGCCTATTGAGAGTGAATACTGTTGTTATTAAACAAGAAACCCAGTAAAGACAACGTCACACTTCTACATTAAAGCCACAACTGACCAATATTTACATTTTGTATCCATAATTAAACATTTATGAATGTGAACAAAACATAATACTGGAGTTGCTGATTATTTATCCATCCTTCTGTCTATACAGGAAGTCTTCTATGACTATAGAGCTGATCTGTGTGTTTTACTTCCATTAACAACAGGGGTCCCCAATCCTGGTCCTCAAGGGCCGGTATCCAGCAGGTTTTAGTTGTAACTCTGCTTCAACACACCTGATTTCAATTAGCAAGTGATTAACAGGCTTCAGCAGAGCTTGATGAGCTGCTGCACAGGTGATTCAACCACTGAATCAAGTGTGTTTGAGCAGAGAAACCACAAAACCTGCTGGATACCGGCCCTCCAGGACCAGGATTGGGGACCCCTGATTAACAAGCTAGCATGTCTAATCATGTCTAATTTTTCTGAAAGGTTTGCCTTAAAAATAGAATTTTAATCATTCCTGAGACAATTACTTCTTCCTCATCAGTGAGCATAAAATGAAAAAATTCAAAAATACTCATTCTTATCCTTAGAGGACGTACTTTGCTTCTTTCTGACCATCCAACCAGAGGACAGAAAACCCGACATCATCAGGATCCAGCGAGCTGGCCCAGTGAGGTGAATCTGAAAGCTGATTGGTTAAAAAAACAGTTCACCTGCTATACAGTATAACCTACGAAGGCCTGTGCTACTGATTCTGAAGGACTTATGCAGGTTAGACTTCCCCTGGTAACACAGACAATAACTCTGATTAGACTGTAACCACTACTCATCCAGTAAGCTAGGAGTTTAGTAGCAAAATCACAGTTATGCTCTAGGATTAACAATTCAAATTTATTTTTTCCATGAACAATGATATCCCAATAGCACAATTAACCACACATTAAACTGAATATAAACTTAAAATGTCCACCCTTATGGTAATAATTTAATACTGAAAAATCAGGGTAGTTATTTAAACCTTTAAATCAAGCACTCCAAAACCCACAATGGTTTTTGTTCCCTTAAAAACATATATTTCAGTCTAGTCCTTCAAAAAACAAGTCAGTCAGTCAGTCAGTCAGTCAGTCAGTCAGTCAGTCAGTCAGATAGATAGATAGATAGATAGATAGATAGATAGATAGATAGATAGATAGATAGATAGATAGATAGATAGATAGATAGATAGATAGATAGATAGATAGATAGATAGATAGATAGATAGTTCACTAGGCTAGTTTTTCTCTGCTTTTCTACGATGATTGGTTTAAACGTCTTCACCACGCTGCAGAGTCGTTTTGTCAGACATGAGTACCACACGTGCATATTTGCTACAGAACTCATGTGTCCGCAGCTTTTTGCGTAGTTTAGAGGGGTGAGTCGTACCAGCATAACTAGATGCCAAATTGCGTACTTGCTACGCAAAATGGGTACAGGTTGGCAGGTCTGGAGTTACATTAGAACTTAACCCCGGTTGGTTTTTCTTCTAGTTCAAACAAAACTGCGCAACATTAGCGCTGGCCAGGTGGCTGCGCCACTTTAAGCTAGCAAAACAATAAAACACGACAGACTCACCGGAGAAATCACTCTACAGAAGAAATATCCACTTTAACACTGACAGGACTCTTTTCTTCTCACAGCAGCTCGCTTTTGAAAGTAGTTCCAAGAAGAAACCTTTTATAACTTCCACTTCTGACAAGACCCACTTCGTTGACGTAGTCTGCTACTCTTTTCTACTTTTTTTTCCTCCTTCCGTTTTGTCTTACTCTGACTTAACACAGCAGCGTGTTGGTCTAGTGCCCTCTATTGGACATTTAGAGTATCAACAAATTCACACATTTAAAACGTACAGACATCTGAAGAATGAACAATTTCACACTTAACAAAACATTACACATAAATTTGCACAGTTTATGGGGGTTACAAGACGATACACCAAAAATCCACAGACACACATGTGACACGACACAGTCAAGAGAAACGTTTCCAAAATCAGAAAATAAAACTAGAGAAAGAATATTTATACAAATTAATTAAACAAACGTGATTTCAGCTGATATGTTTTGATTCTGATCATATTTAGACCAGCAGAGAAGGCCTTGCTGGTCCTGACTACACGCCGCTGGTGGTGGCAGATCCATGATGACGGCCTATTGGTCAGTGAGAATTTAAAGCAGTATGAGTCACACTGTCCTCCTGCCTAGGCTAACCTCCATCCAATCAGTAGCATCAGGTTAGTGTGATGTAATCTTCTAGAAAAATGGTTGTTGAGGGCCACTACTGTGCAGGTTTTAGTTGATTCTCTGCTCTAATACTTATGACTCAATGGCTGAATTACCGGTTTAGCACTTCCCAAGTGCATATGGAAGTACTGTCATGGGGCTGAAGTTTAGGAGAGCAGTGACCCCACCAGCAGATCAGAAAACTAGACCAGCCCACAGCATTTAGAGAGAGAATGGGTGGAGGGAGTTCCTGCTGTCAGGTCGGCGTGGTGTCTGAAGGGAGAGAGGGCTGTTAGGTTAATGGGTTTAGAGCGGTAGCAGGACTAGTGAGGGACATACGGTTTTGAGGCGCTGGAGTTATGTGAGAGGGAGATCCTGGTCCTGGTGAGTAGTGTAGTTGTCCTGAAGCTCCTTAGATCCTCATGATGAGGTGAGGTGATGGGAGTCAGGTAAGGGGAACGTCCCCCAGCAGACAAACTCAGGATTAAACAAAAACACATTCTCACCACACACCAGGATCAAGACAGTTCCCACGGATGTTTAATTCAGTTAAAACACACACCTTTCACACCGTATGAAGACACCTAGTCTTCAAAATAAAAGCTTTCCAAGATAGGAATCAGAGCAGCGTAACCATTCTTCTGAGTGATAGGAGCCAACATACCTCCATGCATCACTCTTTCAAATATCAGCACCACTCTCTGCATTTATATCAAAGGTAATCATGAGTGGGCATACCCAAGAGGGTAAAACTAATCAATCCCAACCAATTAACTTGTCCAAACAGAACCAGTGGCAGACAACAGACCTTTAGTCTGAGTAATGGGTTCATGAAGCAAGGCTCTGCAATGGACACTCCAAAAGTGGCCATTAGAATAAAGCATCTTAATAGCAACATTTATTCATTTATACTCTTTCATTTTGTTTGCACACTAAAGCATTACTTCCTGTGCCTCTCTTTTTCACAAAGCCCTTAGAAAAGACACGTGTGTGCACCTTTTCCTGAACTGTCAACCAAACAGCATTATTGTGCCGGTGCAGATGCATGCGCTTAAAATGAAAATATGTTCAAAATGAAACCCACATTTCTTTAAGTGTTTCACCAACTAATATGATGATAAAATATGTTTGAAATAGCATTGGTCAGACTGGGCAGACACGTCAACATTGTGAGGAAATCAAGAAACGGTCAACTCAGATGGCCATATGTGTGTTTTAAGCTAACTGTCTGGTTGTGGCAGAACAATGGTGTGACCAGCATCTGATGATGTCATCAGTGACCCAATAGAATTTATTCATCACCTTCTAATGACCTTGAAATGTAGAAGATAAGCATTGTTTCTGTACGACCAGCGGCAGGTGGAAAGTGTGTATGGTGGTGTGTGTGTATGGTGGTGTGTGTGTGTGTGTGTGTGTGTGTGTGTGTGTGTGTGTGTGTGTGTGTGTGTGTGTGTGTGTGTGTGTGTGCGTGCATGCGTGTGTGTGTGTGTCATATCTGATCTGTTGCAGAAGTTTCACTGTTAATTTTTCTTACCGTCTGAACTCTGATTACTACAAGGATAATCCCATTATGCTGCTGCTTCTGCACTCCCCTTGGAGTGGGCATCCACAATCTCGGCCCTGGACCACACACACACACTCACACACACACACCTCTGTCAGGCTCACTGCTCCTTGATGTGGAAAATAAATTTTAATCACGTGGAAGCAGGAAAGGAGGGGTGGGACTCGCCCAAGGATGCAGCAGTGGAGGTTGAACCATCTCTGAACGTCTCTGAAGCGTCTCTGAAGCGTGGTTCTCAACAAGACAACAGGGATTCAGACTCAGAGATTGATAAGTTTGTGATTCTTGTGTGTGTTTATGTAGACATTGATGTCACAGGATGATGTCAAAAATTAAATGCTCAATTGCTGTTGGTGTCAGTCGGACCTTTTAATGTGATCAGCCAGTTTCCTGAGACTCTTCAGCTTCGGTTCCATGATGCGCCTGTTTTACGTTTGGGTTATGTTCCCTAACTCGTGTTACCTTGGTGTGAGTTACCTGTCCAACACTTGAACAAACACTGATCTCTGCTGTGGGTTCATCCTTCTGGAACCCCTCTACAGGTCTGTTTTTAAAAGAAAAGCTGTCCAAACAAAAACTGTGGAACATTGAACAAAAGATGCCATCCAGCATCTGCTGAGCAGTTAGGACTTCCCTGACTGGTCTGTGTTCACCAGCCCAGAAGGACAGCAAGTGTCGCTCACAGGTGAAATGGACCTAAACGAACTGGCATCTACTGGATGTGGTTACATAAATGTCTGAGAAGAGTCGTGGATTCCTGTTGCTTTAGTGAAATTCTATCCCAACAATAAGCCATGGATAAAAATGTACCTTACGAAATTATTAATAGAGAAGAATTTTTTTTTAAAAGGGCAATGCTGAGAGAGAGAGGCCATAGAGCTGGTCAGGACAGACATTTAAAACTTCAACCTTATTTATCAACAGAATTTTTTAGAGCAACAGTTTGAAAACAGCCTGGAGAGGTATGTCAGCCATGACAGGAAACCAGAAATAACAAAACTCACTCATCAGACTAAAATGGTGTCACTTGAACCAGAAACTAGCTTCAATACTCTTCATGAGTTTTGATAGTAAACATTTAGCTGATTTTGTGTTTTCTGTGTGCGTTCATGCTTTGTCTTCTCAAAGCCCCGGTGAGTCATGACAGATGGCTGCTCATACTGATCCAGGTTCTGTTGGAGGTTTCTTCCTGTTAAAAGGGAGTTTTCCTCTCCACTGTCGCTACATGCTTGCTTAGTATTGGGGTTGCTGTAAAGTCTCTGACACAAGTCAGTGACTTGATGCAATCTGCTGGGTTTCCTTATATAGGAAACTAATTGGCATAATGAACTGAACTCACCTGGAATGTTTTACTTTGTGAAGTACCTTGAGACGACTCTTGCCATGATTTGGCGCTATATAAATAAACTGAAACTGAACTGAAGTGATCAAGAAGAGGACATGCTCAGAGGAGGCTGGTTCTGTTTGGATCTACCTACAAGCAATAAGTCCAGTTCACATCACATCTGGTCCAGATGTTAATCATATAGTCAATTCACCACAACAGTATTAAAATTAACAATAAACTATCACCAGCTGTTCTATCCACCTCAGTTCATTTACTCAAACTCGAACAAAGCTAGATTTCACACAAAATGAAAAAAATTATTGATGCAGAAGTTAAAACATTTTTCTATATATTTTTCTGAAGTTTATTTTCTGTGATGGTTTAATTCCTGTTATAATGCATATGTAGCTGCTACTCAAATCACATTTATAGCTAAAAGTCAAGCTCTTCATGAGGCCCTTTGAGAACATGAATTGCTCACCACTGATCCAGAGGATCTTTGTGTGAGTCTTGTAGCCCTTTTGCCAAGGCACTACTCGGATGGATTTGGTCCCATTGGAAAGCCTTTTCCAACAGCACAGGTCTGTATTTACCCCATCATTCGGTACCTGCTTCATTGTGATTCCTAGTGTACTGACCTGGTTCAACCACACAGCATCAGCAATTGTCTGTCACTGATTGGCTAGGGGGCGGAGTCACTGGTTGTTCCTGAGTTTTCTGCACTGCAAAAAATATTTCAACGAAAGTAAAAATAAATCATTTTTAGACATTTTATCTTAGTTTTAGTCTAAAAAGACAATATTTTTTTCTCTAGAAAAATTGCATTACTTAAAATAAGGAAAACCTTCTTAAAAATGATCAAATATTTCTTGTTTTGAGTAAAAGAAAATACCAATGGGGTAAGCAAAATTCACTTGGCTAGAATTCTTTAAACTAGCAAATAAATCAAAATTTAGATTCTTTTCACCATTGTTGTGTTTCTGTGTGGCATACAGATCACCTCACGCTGTTTACTGATCACCTCACTCTACTTTTGTGTAGAGTAAAAATCACTGGTGCCATGCCCCACCCCCGTGCTCCATGACCAGCAAACCCACTAGAGCCGTGTCTCAGTGTGACTTGGAAAAGCAAACCATGCTGAACTGAGCCGTGTTCAGCCAGGAGAAGGGGCTTTGATGTTCAGACTAACAAGCTGCAATGTTTACATGAATGTCCAGAGAAAGTCCTTCTCTGCCGTACCTGTCAGCCGTTTCAGCTCAGCCACGTTGGTTTTGAAGGGAAGACATCAAAGCTATCATACATTTCACTTCTCTTCCTGTCTTCTCACATCTTAATTATATTTAACACAATTAAAAATCATGCAGAACATGAATTTTGCAGGTTATGAACTGAAAAATCTAAGCCTAACATCTGTTGTTAATAAAGACGCATTAGTGCTGATTAGCTTTTGAAAATATGAAAGTCTTATTCCCCTTCATGTCCCCTTCTCACCATAAGGTAACAAGCACCTTTAACCACCAGCATGACGACTATTGTTTCATCACATGGTGGCGTCAATTTGCTTTTTATCACAACACAATAAGAGGAGACTAATAGCTTATTTGTTGTTTCTCCACCATCAAAACAACGCTTGACAAATATTGTCCTCCAAGTCTTCTTGACTTTAAGAAATCTGTGCTCAGACTTAATAATCAGTTTTCTCCTTGGAAGAGTGGCTTTATTGGTTTATTGATCAACACTTTTTCACATAAATAAATCAAGATAAACTGGAAGATCGAGAAACGCACATGAGAGCAATCAGAACCCTGTGTGATAGACGTATTAAATATTTGATCTGACCACTCTGGGGCGAAGCGTCTCACAAATGACCTATTTATAAAACAATCAGTGTGATAGCATGTTGATTATAATGTCTGTTAAGATCTCAGTGCTCCTGTGAAAGGTTTAAATCATTTTATTTGCTATTGCAGAAACATAAAACTAAATCTAATATCTATGAAATGCAGTTTTTTTCCACCTTACATTCTTATGTGAACATTTAAACACTTTAAACAGCTGTGGAATCCTGTTTGTTTTACCATGAGTGGGCAGCAGCAGCTCAGGAGGTAGAGAGGGTTGTCCAGCAATCAGAAGGTTGTAGGGTCGTTCCCGGCTCCCGCCAGAGAATGCTGCTGTTGTGTCCTTGGGCAAGACACTTACCCCTACTGCACACTGGAAGCAACAGCAGCGTGCAACAGCAGCGTGCAACAGCAGCGTGCAACAGCAGCGTGCAACAGCAGCGTGCAACAGCAGCGTGCAACAGCAGCGTGCAACAGCAGCGGAACATCGCTGCTTCAAATAGAATCCATTATAGGCTATGAGGGTGATTCAAACCAGCTGCGACGCGGCAATTTTCAGACGAGTCCCAGAAGCGGCATGCCGCGCTGCGCCGCTACAGATAGGATCGAGTTCTATTTTTGCCACGTGCCGCTTCTGGGATGCGTCAATTTCTGCAGTTAACATAGGGCTAGACAGGAAATTACACTCGGTTTCAGTGTAAAATGCCAAAACAAAAAATAAAATTTCAAAATAAAAGTCTATTGCAGCGATGCGATTTCATAGCTATGTAGATTACGTCTATACGTGTGACCTCACGGCTTATTTACTTTCTGCATCATTTGTGAAGTGCAGCGGTGTGTTTTTCATGGCTTTAATCCTGGCAGTGGAGAGGAACAACATTATATATGACATCAAACAGTGGTATCAAACGTGATTTCCTTCTTTTTAGTCTAATGGCAGATGGCATAAACAAACTGTGACTTTTGAAGTCTCGAGGGATCTTGTGATCTTGCGAGTCCAGCGAGTCCAGCAAGGAGCACGGCGGTGAAGCAGCTTCGTGACTGGGATTCTGGCAAGCAGCGAAATTCGAGAGTAAACCGTTCCGCGACACTGATGCTTCCAGTGTGCAGTAGGCTTTAAGGTGTTAAAAAAAAAACGCACAGCAAGAAGGAGAGTTTCAGTTCGGTTTTATGACAGTGAATAATTACGGACTCTAGAGGGTGATAAAAGCAAGCCAATACTGCATAGTTTCCCTTTAAAAGATGTGAGGGAAGAAGCCTGTCTAATATTTAGGAGCAGAGCATGCCACAAAGTTGGAGTCATAGTGGAAAACGCACAATGCCATCGACACTTCAGCTTAACTAAAGGGACAACTCTGTACAGAGAGTATTTAGTATTGACAGACTGAGATGATTTTCTGGCTTATCCATCGCTTTAGGTTTTACCAATGGTAGTCCTGTTGTACTTGTGCTCAGAGCTCAGGCTGGTCCTGCAGAGCAACACTTTGAGGACTGGTGCAATGCCAGCTGATGACCACACTGGGGGCATTTCAGACCAATCAGGAACGTCTCAATCAATCCTGAGCCATACACGGCAGCTGTGATGGACTGAATTATCCATGCATCAGCGAGGAATATTAAATTCACATAAAATGCAAGTGCCACCATTAAAGTGCAAATTGCTGTGAGAATGGCTTTTCCTCATGTAATCAGTTATTGACCACATAACAATAAAAGCACCATTACAGGAAGAATCTGTTTATGCAAAGAACAAAAAGACTTTTCATTCATTTAGTGTCCATATTATATATATGATGTGTGAATGCAACTAACATTGTGTTAAGGTGGACTGGTTCAATAGATGATTCATTCATCCATATGTGCAGCATGGTTGGGAAAGGACAACGAGCTGCAGGATGGCTGGATGCTTGATAAGTATGATCATTTAACTGTCCTGAGATTAACTCCCCACCCCATTCTCTTCTTTGTCAATAGACAGTTTGTCCATTTCAAAATGTCGTATTGTCTTCACTGATCAAATAATAGAATCCCCATTTTTGCAGATTAAACTAAAGTCATGGGATGTTCTAATAAAGCCTCATAGCCTGCATGTCTACTGCACTTGTCTCAATAAACAAGGTCAATTTACAAATACATCAGCCTCACTTTTTCTCCCACACACTACTGATTTGTTTTTACATCATTCATGTAAGACATATAAACTGATTGGTCTTTTCCCCCAAAAATATAGCTACATATGAAGTGTAAAAGTAGACAGCAGGTCCTAAGATTGTGGGTAGGATGTAAAGTATAACTGAGGTCTCCTGCACTGGGACTGGATGTAAATCTCACAGCTGCCGGTGCTTGTTAGACTGCTGTAGGCGGCAGCTGGTTGCTAAAAATAAATGAGTGCAAAGATAGTTGGTAGGATTGGTGGAACAATTGATGCTGGTAATAAAATTAAGACTGGAGATCATAAAATCAAAGAAAAGGGTAAAAAATATGGAAAAGCTTGTCCTGAAATGAAAGAGGGCTCTGTTGTGTACTATTGATATGAAAAAGAAAATATTTGGTAGATGATTTAAAGCTGTCAACAAACTGTTTTGGTTGATAATGAAAGTTTTTATCCATGAGTTTTATTATGACACACCAGTCTGATAACTGCCCTCATCCTAATTCAGAAGGATAATCTATTTTGTCGTATACTGATACATACATACATTTACTCCACACAAAGATAGCATCAGGAGATCAGTAAACAGTGTGAGGTAACCTGTACGCTCCACAGAAACACAACTCAGCAGAAAAATGGTGCTGTAGCTGGACATTCTGTTCAGTTTTATGGCTTTTTGTCAGACTCTGAACCAGGAAATGGCTGCAGACAGTGAAGCAGGAGGCAGAAAGCTCCGGAACAACCAGTGACTCCACCCCCTAGACAATCAGCGGCCACAGTCGTGATGCTGGCCCGGGCAGGACTCGAACCTCAGACCCCCGGGTGAGAGTCGCGCGTCAACCAGTCAGCCAAAGGGATATCCCTGTGGCCAAGCAGCCAGGGCGCATGATCAATCGGGATCCAGTGACAGGACGCTCACACTGTCACATCAGCCTTGCCAGGAACCTCAATGGAGCAGTGACTAAAAATTGGGGAAAAGTAGAGGGAAAATACAGAACAGTGCTCTTGCAAAATGTGTTCAGACTGAGCTGCACTAGTCCAAGTTACTCTGATTAGTGCCCTTCGAAAACCAGCTTAATAGTGCTGTAGACATGTGTAATCATTATTTTGTCATTTTGATGCATCTCATTTAAAATTTAAACATTCAGCCTAAAACCTTAATTATATTTCCATCGTCAGGTTAAAACTCTGCTTCACGTTGATTTAGAATCAGCCCCAGCTGATGGCTATAGAGCTGCAGGGTGACGTCTGTAACGTACTACGTGGCTACGCTGGAATACAGATGAGTCTCGGCCACACCTCCAGCTGACTCTGCCACTCACCTGCCGATATGAAACCTTACGGCTCAGAGCAACTCACCTCCTTAAAGGTGAGTAACACCATGGGCGGAGACTTATTCCAAGCAGACTTCCTGTTAGAAAAATACCTGCAAAAAAGGCGTCACCTGGAGGACCGAGAGAGCTGCACCGAGGCAGTGATTGACAGCACCATCCTCAACCCCCCACGTAGGTCCTCGGAGTTTCCCAGTCGGAAAAATGAGTCATTTACAAGCGCACGCACTCGCACATGTACAGGAGCGCACAAACAAGCAAACCTACAGCTCAGGAGAAGAGCAGACTCAGAAGCACCAGCAGGTTGGAGGATTTCCTGTCCACCGCGATCACCAGAAAAAAAAGAAGAGGAGGAGTTTATTTTTTCAAGGAGGCGAGCGACTCCGAGCTGTAACGTGTCATATCAGAAGGTGAGTGGTTGTGCCAGGTGGAGGTGCGGCCGACTCAGCTGGAGTCCAGTGCAGCGCAGCCGCGTAGTACAATACAGACAACGTCACCCTGCAGCTCTACAGCCATCAGCTGGGGCTGATTCTAAATCAGTGTGGAGCAGAGTTTTAACCTGAAGATGCAGATAGAATTATGATTTTGGGCTGTAATATTAAATTTTTAGTAAGTTGCACTAAACTACCAAACTACTGTAATAACTACACGTCTACAGCACTATTAGACACTCATCTATACAGGTTATAAGAAAATAAAGTTGATTTAGGTGTTACTCGCTCTTTAAAAAAATGTTGTCCTCCCTTTCTTCTAGTGCAGGGGTTCCCAATTGGGGTCAGGACCCCCAAGGGGGTCGCCACAATTTTGTCTTTGCTGAGGTTGTGAGGTTAGCAAGATTTTATTTGTAAAAATTACATTTATAAAATCCCAATAACACACCCTGCAGTTAACTTCATATAAAAGTTATAACTCTGTATGTCTGTAAAAAGTTTGTAAATGATCACATTTAATGTGTTTATGCATGTAGGAGTTGGGGTTGGGGGTCCTCAAAGAAAAAATTTGGGAACCCCTGTTCTAGTGAATGATGTAGAGAAAATCCTCCTGTTGCAGTTGTTGTGTTTGCTCGTTCTCCTGAGTCAGTGAGTCTGCTGTTTGGGTGTGCTCGTGTGCACCCTTGTTAACGACTCGCTTTTCTGACTGAGAAACACAGACAGCACCCGGAGGGGTTGAGGGGGTGCTGTCAATCACTGCCTCAGTGCCGCTATCTTGGTCCGCTAGGCGACGCCTCCTTTAGGAGCACTATTCAAACAGGAAGTGTGGTTAAAGTAAGTCTCCACCCATGGTGTGAATCACCCTTTAATCTAATTGCTGAAATGTCTCCTCAGCCTTCATCAGTGTCTACAGGAGCGGTTCATCACTAAATCAAACAAATCAGCAGGAGGAATCATGTGACCATAGGGAAAGGCTGTAGCATGTTGGCAAACCCAAACATGGATTCAGAGCACTGGGTGATCACAGACAGGCAAGTTACTCTACAAGCTACGAGCGGCTAGCCGACAGGACCGAGCCGGGAGTGCCAGCCAGCTGGCTGGCAGCGCTGCTCAGCAGCAGCCAGGGTCCACGTGGGATACAAGGACCTCTGATAGAGACGAGAAAGCATCAATGACTGAGCATTTGCCTGGTAAGAAGAGAGTTTATGTGGGTCTTAGGGTGAGTGGATGATCAGTGACGGAACGGGATGTGATCGCCCAGGGAAAACTAAAACATGCACAAACAAAACATATTAAAGTTGTACTTACAAGTGCATCATGATCATTAGGTCTGCAGCCAATCTGAATCCTTATTTGTCTCTGCTCTCTCCTGATTCTTGTTTGACTCCTATTGCGGTCGGATATTCTTTTAATTATTTTAGTCCCATCAGATAAATGCTTTATTTGTCTCTTCTGAGGCTCCTCCATGATAAACACGTTACAATAAATGCTTACCAGCTATAGCTCGTCTGTCCTGAGGTGTAAACAGTGTCAAGTGTTACTGCGTGACTTTGTGAAAGTTCAGGGTAGCGGGTTGGAGACTATGAAGTTGCAAGTGCGATATCTAGGCCACAGGGGGTGGAGTGAGTTTTTATTAACCCTGTAAAGGGTAATTTTAGCACATACTGGCTCATATTGACTTAGTTTCCCTTTAATATTGTATTGGATGTGCAGCACTAAAGCACCAGACTAAATGACGGCTGGACCAGACTGGACTGTATGCTACAGCCTTTTTCATTCTAAAGACATAACAACATAATTCCCTAAATGAAATAAAAAAGGTTTGCAGCCCTGATTTCCAGCCCTGATTTTCTCCCGTCAGCATTCGATCACCTGCCAATGTGCTCCTTACATTTATGAATACTTATCTGTCTCCATCCCAAATGCCACTAGACCCGTTTGGCTTTTATTAACACAGTGCAAATTACTGCTGTTAATAAAAATACTGCTGAAAGTCAATTGCTTTGACATTTTGTAATAGGCGTAATAAATGATGTCTTATAGTGGTTGTGGCTAAAGCCTGTTAGAAACTGATGAATAGTGTGATAAAAGAGGCCCTGATCAGCTGATTCATAGTGGACAATCAAATTCAAAAATACTTTAATAGAGGGAAACTACATGTTGCTGTAACTCATTCTTCAAAGCAATAATAAAAGTAACATCAAACTAATAATAACAATAATGATCTCATACTAGTTCATGTTGTTCTAGATGCTGGTGGCTGTGGGCAGGAAGGATCTCCTGTAGTGGTCTGGAGGATTACAGCAGGGCTGAAGAAGGCTCCGACTGAAGATGCTCTGTTGTTGCATGATGGTGTCATGAAGAGGACGCTCAGGGTTGTCCATCATTTTTTTATTTTATGAAGAATCCTTCTTTGTACCATCATCTCCAGTGGTTCCACTGTAGACCCCAGAA
Source organism: Aphyosemion australe (assembly GCA_006937985.1). Classification (NCBI taxonomy): domain Eukaryota; kingdom Metazoa; phylum Chordata; class Actinopteri; order Cyprinodontiformes; family Nothobranchiidae; genus Aphyosemion; species Aphyosemion australe. Next base: position 724,737 of record SSNS01000019.1, read on the forward strand.
CAGAACCAGCCTTTTTATCAGGTTGCTGAGCCTTTTAGGTCCCTGGCTCTGACGCTGGGTTAGGATTAGGATAACCCTTATCTTAACCCTAACTCTATCCCTGGCTCTGATGCTGCCACCCCACATTTATATGGGCTCTATGCACGCTCCAGGTTAGTTGCTGATGGCGTTTTGGTCAGACGTGTTATTGGTGGAGGTTTTTTTAGAAAAATGCGAGAGAATCACTTTATTCTTATGTTCATCTAAACAAAGAGAAAATTCGCCTTACATCATTGATTGTAACTTTTGGTAACTCCAGTAAGCACCGGGTGAACTCCAAACTCTCAGCCATGTCACAGCTTCGCCGACGACTATGACAACCGGAAATAGGAGTGTGGTCTTATGTGGAATGCGGAAGATGGAGCGTGCATAGAGCCCATTCTTCCACCATCTCCACTTCCTCTCCCATGATGCAAATGGAGTTTGACCTATTCCTGTTTCTTCTGAAATCTACAATAATTTTCTTTGTTTTGTCCACATTTAAGATCAGGTGATTGTCCCCACTCTAGGGGTGTGCAAAGCAACTGGTATTTGTATACAGGGGGGCTCACTCATTTGCTGCGGTCTCATGAGGAAACGCAGCTTTTTGATATAAAGTTTCTCTTCTTCCCGAATACAAATATTTTTTAAAGTATTTGTTACAAATAAGTATTTGTAAAAAACACGTTATTTGTGCCTTTCCGAATACCGTATTCGGGTTTGGCTCTACCCCTACTCCACACCATGCCACAAAGCGCTCCACCAGCTCTCTGGACTCAGTCTCTTGACCATCTCTGATACACTCAACGACTGCAGAACCGTCTGAATATTTCTGCAGATGAACCCCCCATCTCACTGCAGGATCTGCTTGTGTATGCATGGCTACCAAACTTTTAGCATTCCAATCACAGATGATAATCATAATGAGTGCTAGCTGGACCCAAATACAGTAAGGATGTCTGAGCAGAAAGCATGTTTTTTTTAAGTCAAACTCCTTTGTCACCTGACCAGTACCTGACAAGAGCCACTGCTCTTGTACATCAAAACGAGCCAGCAGAGGTGGTTCAGGCCTTCAGTTAGGATGCCTCCTGGATCCTCCCCTGGGTTTTGGGTATGTCCTACTGGTGCGAATCACGTAAACCAGAGTCATGCTGTTGGGGCTTCTGTTGAGACGGCCCTTCTGAAGATTTTAAAGGATTTTAGGATAAACTACGATGCACAGAGGGTGACAGTGTTGGTTCTACTGGATCTAAGTGCTGCCTTTGACACAGTAGACCACACTATTCTTTTAACCCATTTAAAACAGATCGGCCTCTCTGGTGCTGTCTACAGATGGTTCACCTCATATCTCACAGACAGGACTTTTATGGTGAGTTTAGATACCTGTTCCTCTAGGGTCCATGAGATCACATGTGGTGTGCCCCAGGGTTCAACTTTAGGCCCAGTGGTCTTTAACCTTTACATGCTCCCTCTTGGTGGTGTCATCAGGAGACATGGAGTGAACTTTCACAGTTATGCTGATGATACACAGTTGTACATCTCCGTGTCTCCCGATGACACACAGCCAATGGACGCACTTTTTAATTGCATTTTAGACATCAAATCCTGGATGGCAGAAAACTTTCTCCAGCTCAATCAGGACAAAACTGAAGTTTTAGTTATCGGTCCTGAGGCTCAGAGAGAGAAACTTTTACCAAAATTACAATCACTGTCTTTTAATCCCTCACAACAAGTGAAGAACCTGGGCGTGATTTTTGATTCGGTCCTGTCTTTTATCCCTCACATTAAAACGTGACAAAAATAGGTTTTTATCATCTAAAGAACATCGCCAGAGTCCGCCCCATTCTCTCTCGGGCCAATACGGAGACGCTGATGCATGCTTTTATCACCAGTAGAATGGATTATTGTAACGCCCTGCTTTCTGGTCTTCCCAAAAAGAGCATCTCAAGTTTACAACTACTACAGAATTCGGCAGCACGTGTCCTGATGAAGACCAGGAGGCGGGAGCACATTACACCGGTTTTACAATCATTGCATTGGCTCCCCGTATGTTTCAGGATTGATTTTAAGATTCTCTTAATGGTTTTTAAGTGTCTCAATGGGTTGGGACCTTCTTATCTTGCAGAACTTCTTTTACCTTATGAACGCTCGCGACCTCTGCGCTCCTCCGGCAGCCACCTCCTCGTTATTCCTAAGGTCAGGACACGTACCCATGGCGAGGCGTCTTTCAAGTATTATGGCCCTCGTCTCTGGAACGCACTGCCGGAGGACCTCAGGGCCACAGGGGACATTCAGTATTTTAAGAGCAGGCTTAAAGAGCAAATTGCAAGTTAGTGACTCCCATGACCCAATGTTTAGAGAAACATAACAGAAACTCGTTTTAAAAAGTTTTTTACACATACATAAATTATTTAGGCTTTTAGAGTCATTTTTGTGAGAACATTTTTTTTCTGCCAAATCAAGTGACGTCAGAAAAGGGAGTCCTGCTAGCTTAATCCAGAGACAAATATGGATTCTAATGCAGCTCTGACACAGAGGAAACTTTAAACGTTTATAATTATACTTATGGTGGACAAAAACCATAAAAATATGACTCTGCTGCACGTCTCAGAGAGCAGAGACAAGCCAGAGTGAGAAACGATCGGCCAAAGCAGAGAGACTGAGCTGTGATGTGAGGAGAAGCAGCGGGAATCCAGCAGGTGTCTTGGTGAGTTAACGATGTTAGCTTAAACTCGTGTGCTAACATCACAATATTGTACAGATTACTATCATGTAGCAGACACTTAAAATAGTACCGGTCAGTTAATATAACAATAATACTTGACAATAATGAACTAATGAGAGTTTGGTCTCATATAGTTAATATCCGTTCGTAAGGTAGTTTAGCTCTTTAGAGCGAGAGAGGGAGAGAGAGAGAAGCTGCGGTACAAACGGAGGTCCTGCGCGCTGCTGTGAGCTGGTTCCGACCCAGAAGCCAGCTATAACATTAATTCTTGACAATAATAAACTAATGAGCGTCTGCCAGCGGTCTCATACTAGTTAATATCCATTCACGTAGCGCAGTTTAGCAGTTTAGAGAGGGAGGGAGCGCACCTGTTATCGGTTCTGGAGCTCCATGCGTGCTGCTGTGAGCTGTATCCGACCCAAAAACAGCTCGACTGGCTCGCTGGTATATTTAAGAGCAGCACATCCTCTCCTGGAGGTCCGCGCAGTGGTTCTGATCTGGTTCTGACCCAGAAACCATCTCAACTGGCCCACTGAGCGGCGCATCTCTTGTGGTGGTCGGGCGGCGGTTCTGACATGGTTCCGACAATGATCTGAGTTCAAAAAGTCCGCATTTAATTTTTTTAACCTCGCCGCGGGTCTCTGGAGGCCAGCGTAGACCTCCGTGAGTTGGTACCGACACCGTTTTGGGTTCCAGAAGTCCCGTCTTTCCAGCTGCCCAAAACGCCCCCAGGCACGGAGATAAGAGGCTTGTTTTACTTATTTAGAAACCCGTGGACTCGATGTCTGCTCAGGCTGGAGTTTCTACAGCCTTCACACACAATAGTTTATCAAAATTAACACAATCATAAGTGAACACACACACTGACTCGATAACACAGGGGTGCCCAATCCTGGTCCTGGAGGGCCGGTATCCAGCAGGTTTTAGTTTTAACTCTGCTTCAACACACCTGATTTCAATCAGCAGGTGATTAGCAGGCTTCTGCAGAGCTTGATGAGCTGCTGCACAGGTGATTCAACCACTGAATCAAGTGTGTTGGAGCATAGAAACCACAAAACCTGCTGGATACCGGCCCTCCAGGACCAGGATTGGGCCCCCCTGCGATAACACGACCTCTCTACCCTAAAACTCTCCAGGCTTCACTGAGCTGCAGACAGAAGCTAGCTTAGAACTCCCTTAAACTACGTCAGAGGCTAAGATTTAGAAAAAAGAGCGTTTTTAGAAGCTTTGCTGAAAAAGGCCACTTTTTACTCAAAAATCTGTGATGTTATGTATTTTTAAATGAAATGCCTACAATATGTGTTTAAAATAATATTTTTTGGACAGCATTTTATATGAATTAGAAATAAAATTTAACCTGCAATTTGCTCTTTAAGGCTCACCTTTTAGCTTAGCTTTTAATTGATTACTATTATTATTGTTTGTTAGCATGTTTTAGTTTGACTACATCTTTTTAGTTTTACAACATATTTTACATTACAGTTGTTTTACTTTTTATTTAATATTATTCATTAACTTTTTGTCTTTCTTAATTATTTCTATTTGATTACCATTATTAATTGTATTTTATTTATTTATTTGTATTACTTTCATCCAGTGTTTCCTCTAGGGGGCCCTCTGCCCCGGGAGCGTCTTTTGACTACGACGCCCTTGTCCAGATCAGTTGACCGGGTCAGATCGCCCCACTGATGACGTTTCCCAGACTTATGGTTTTTCTGAACTCAGCCAGACGCCAATGTCTTGTATTCTTGACGCATGTGTGTGTGTGTGTGGGGGGGTGGGGTTGGCTGGGAGGGGTGGGTACTGAGGGTTATGTGGGGTTATTTTAATCTGTACTGCACTTTGAGCTGCTTCCAAAGTATGAAAAGTGCATTACAAATAAAATTTGATTGATTGATTGTTGAGTGGCTGCCATCACAGTATGGGTGAGAGTCTGTCACAGGATATTATTGAAAGGAAGGGTCTACAGGAGATCCTTTGTTCATAGGCAAAATTAATGACCATTTCCACTTTTTTACTATTTTTCCAAGCATCCAGATTTAATCCCCAAACTGTGTCATTACACAGCTGCCCCACTGATCCAAACACACGATGCACATAGGTGAATCAATCTGACAGTTAATCTTCACAACAAACAGCATGTTATCTGACCAGAGTCATTATGCATGCACATGCAACAACAACCCGAGGTAGGCATTCTTACTGAAAAAGGGCAAACACAATCGACAATGCTGTAATCACTTAGGTAGCTGGTATTCAAAGCCATGAATGTCTTTAAAAAAGGTTTGTTGTCGTGTTTTTTTCTAACTGTTGATGCAGGGATGAGGGGTTGTGCGCAGCATGCAGTCCATTATGCCTTTCCATTTCTCAGTTCACCTTTATTGTCATTGCAACTTGTAAATTTGCTATGTTAGGGAAGCATAACTGAACACATTAACTCCATATAAAAATAAAGTGTGCCTACAGTGTATGACGGCAGGAAGTCTAGGAGTGTTCTGCAACGCTCATACTCAACCGGTGGGAAATCTCTTGGCACTGATGCCTTTGTGGGTTTTCCATTGACACACAGAAGTTTCAAATGGCAGCAAAAAGACTAATTGCTATGCGGTGTATCACCCTGCCAATTACTGCCACAGAGAGTGACTTTCACAACCTAGCGGGTGCAGCATCAGCCAGCTAAGTTGGAATTATTCAGCTTACACATAGAAAGCCTTCATCAGTATAACCCACTGCAGTGATGGACTGACAGGTATGCACTGACTAATCTGAAGGAAAATCTATGTCTTACTGTATAAAATGAAATGATAAAGTATTGTTTTATTGAACATTTATTTATGAATTGGATATAAAAGTGGCCTGATACACATTTTTATCAGATAATTTCATGAGCTGTCTGATCACGGCTGAACCAAAAACTACAGACCTAAACACTCAGTTAATGAATCATTAAACAAGCACAGAATGATATAAAGTATAAAACACAAAAGCAATAGGGATTTTTAAAATTACAGTCAAAGAACTAGTAATGTACAGCTGTGTTTTCTGACTTACAGAAGAGGGTGGAGAGTACGGCTGGTAGACTTGTTTGTTTTTCATGCAGTGAGATAAAATACAAGGATTATAAACTTAATTTATAAATGGGGAGTGCAGAGGTACAATCAATACACAGATGTACCTGCACTAGCAGATTGATATATATATATATTTTTTGCACTAGGCTATATATTTGTGTATCCATCAATTTTCCTTCGCTTATCTGGTGTCGGGTCGCGGGGGCAGCAGCCTAAGCAGAGAGGCCCAGATGTCTCGCTCCCCAGCCACTTGGGCCAGCTCCTCTGGGGGAATCCCTGGGCTTTCCCTGGACAGAAGAAACAGTCCCTCCTGCGTGTTCTGGGTCTTCCTTTGGGTCTTCTCCCAGTTGGATGTGCCTGGAAAACCTCACCAAGGAGGCATCCATGAGGCATCCTAACCAGATGCCCGAGCCACCTCAACTGGCTCCTCTCAATGTGGAGGAGCAGCGGGTCTACTCTGAGCCCCTCCTGGAAGACCGAGCCTCTCACCCTATCTCTAATAGAGAGCCCAGACACCCTGTGGAGAAAACTCTTTTTGGCCACTTTTATCTGCAATCTCATTCTTTTGGTCACTACCCAAAGCTCGTGACCATAGGTGAGGGTAGGAACGTAGATCGAACAGGTAAATCGAGAGCTTTGCCTTCCGGCTCAGCTCTCTCTTCATCACGACAGACCGGTACAACGCCCGCATCACTGCAGACGCAGCACCAATCCGCCTATCGATCTCCTGCTCCATCTTTTCCTCACTCATGAACAAATCCTCGAGAAACTTAAACTCCTCCACTTGGGGCAGGACCTCGTCCCTGACCTGGAGAAGGGATTCTACCCTTTTCTGACTCAGATTTGGAGGTGCTGATCGTAATCTCAGCTGCTTCATACTGCAAGCTGTTCCAGCTATAGTTAGAGATCATGGTCTGATGGCGCCAACAGGACCACATCGTGTACAAAATGCAGAGACCTGATCCTTAGGCCACAAAAACAGATCCCCTCAACACCTTGGCTGCACCTAGAAATCCTGTCCATAATGGTTATGAACAGAATTGGTAACCAAGGGTAGCCTTTACCCAAAGGGCTAGTGTCTTATGATTTGGCTAAACTGCTTTCCCTACTCCATCCCAACCACTTGGGTTCTGTGATCTAAAGTCAAAAGCAGCCATTAAAATGTTCCATGATGAAATACATGCCTCGTTGAGACAGCTTATACCACATCATTTCCTGACAATGCATTTTATCAACATGGACATGACATCGGTTATGCCCTTATATGGTGGTATAAAACTACTCCTCAAGCCTGCAAAAGGTTTTGCTTGTTATTTTAAGCTTATATCGAATAAGCATCATACTGAGCATTATATTAGAATCCATCAAACTAGACATAATGATCTTTGTTGAAACAATGAAATATTTTACCAAATCAAACATTACACAAATAACACATCCATCACATTACTGCTATTTAAATATATCAGTAGAAGTCATTTAAATGCTAACGTTGTACAGTTACAATATTTGACTGTAGTGTTTTATACTTCAAACTAATCCAACATCTACAGGTAAGAATTATTCATGCTGAAAATTCTCTAATAAATGCCAAACCACTGTAAAGTTAGGCTAAAAGCCCAAACATCTGGGATTCGTTCATTCATTTTATGACACTTGTCCTAGATGAAGAAAAAAATGTTTTGTCATACTAGGACGGACAGGCAGACTGGGAAATAAAAATGTCAGTGTTTCAGGCAAAACAAGTTCCTGGTGATTTCCTGAAGTACCTTGTACTGTACAGCGTACATTTGTGATATACATACGACTTAAGAGGCTATACATAACTGTCAAGATTTTTTCATAACAGCACCACCTTGTAGCTTAATGATGCATAGAGTCATTAACCTTCTGACAGAAAATCCAGAAACTTCGGATGTTTTTACACGAACATTTGTTTGATTAATGCGCACACTCAAACACATCAAGAGCAGTGCTGGTACTTCACTGTTCTTATAGCCAGGTGATTAGGACCTGCAAGAAACTGCAAAATAAACTAATGCAACTGCACATGTTAAATGTGCAAACATAATATGACAAGGTTCATTATTTTGACATTATCTGGTGATTACGAAGTACCAAGATGCACATTGATTTCTCATTTTCCTTTAAAATGATACAGAGCTTAATGAGCTGAGAAATTATTTAAAATCCTGTTCAATTAATAAAACCATAAACCAAATAGATGGATGCTATCATAAATGTAAAGGATTGAAACTTGTCCCTGTTGTTGTGCTCCTCATTAGTATTAATTATGTTCCATTTCTCTTGCCATAGTGCCTCGGGCCATCATGCTGCTTTATGATGGTCGCTCCAGTTGAACTTGGACTTAAATCTCGTTTATAACACCTCATGATCAAAAACCACAAACTGAGACCACTGATCAATGAGCAGTCTTGAGAAAACTGGACATGTGATTTTTGCCTTGCTCTACTGCACACAGACACACCGTCTGTGTAAAAGTGATTTATTAGGGCTCCTTAAATCATACCCAGATTCTGCAGATAAAACAATGAGCCCCTTTTATTAAATATATTTGATTAAAAGTTGTTGATGTGTACTGTGGAAGTCAAATGTTATAGTTTTTTATTTCGTACGCCTGCACTAATGTTCACCATGAGCACTCTGACTTATCTGCTCCACATACGATCTTGGACAAGAGAGGAACAAAGCACTCCAGATCCAAGGATCCTCTGGTCCTTTTCTACCGGGTCAGGAGTAAGCTGTGCCCTCTGTGTCAGTGTAGTTTACAAATGGAAGATCATTTTCAGTTCATTTACCCCACTGAGCATTGGCTGTGCCATTTATAAATCATTCATGATGGTTAAATCATATGAGCCAAACATGTATTTGCTTTTGTTCTTTTGTCCAGGGCCATTTAAGAAAAACCATCCATCTTTTATGAAGGTAAACTGAAGGATGTGGGAATGCAGCAAGACGGGGAGAAGAAACCGAGACAGAAATAAAGGTGGAATTCAAGATTTTTGTGATACTGGAAAAAAACTGAAAAGATGCAGAACTGTGGTGAGAATTTGCAAGCAAAAAAATAAAACATAATTCAACTTAAATGAAAGGAACAAGTGGTGCATTTCATAAGTAAAATACATTTCAAGTTTTGTATCTGTCAGATAAAATACTGCATATATTCTTATTTTATTGTAGTCTTTACTTATTTCTTTATTAACATTTTAAATTATAATAAAGAAATAAGTAAAGAATACAATAAAATAAAGAATATATGCAGTATTTTATCTGGCAGTATCTGTGTTCAATGCAAAACGAAACAACATAAGCAAAGGGAAGCAAAGGAAGAAAGATGATTTGTAAAGCAACCGACAACCCTGATGTAAAAAAATTAAATAATAATTAAATGAACGTGCACTTCTTTAACACAAGTGTAGATTATTGGAGTTACTAAGAGATTGCTTTAGCCTCTGGCTTTAAAAACGATGAATAAATACTTAATGAAGGGAAAAATAATTTCCTCTTTGATGTGCAGCACTTGAAGGGCCGCCTCAATCATTATATAAGGTGGGATGCAACCTATAATGGTGCACAATAAGATCTGATTAATACATAAGAACTCACAGCCACCAGTAAGTGTTTACCAACGCTTAGAAAGAAGCAACATGATTGATAAATGTGCATGTTACATCCTGGTACTTAAATAGTGCTAAACTCCTCCACAACCATGTAGCAAAGGCTTTCAAAACAAGACGGCAATGCTTTAAAAACAGAACAAGAGATCCTAATGATACATATATATATATATATATATATATATATATATATATATATATATATATATATATATACACTGCTCACAAAAATAAAGGAACACTTTAAAGAAACACATTAGATACATCAGATCTCAATATGAAGTTGGATATCTATACAAATAACGACAGGGCAATGTCTTCGGAACAAAAGGATGCCAAGTCTTTTAATGGAAATAAAAGTTTTCAGCCTACAGAGGGCTCAATTGTGTAGACACCCTAAAATCAGAGTGAAATGAAGATGTGGCAGGCTAGTCCATTATTTCAAAAACATGCTTGACAACGTCGGGGCATGCTCCTAATGAGACAGCGGACGGTGTCTTGTGGCATTTCCTCCCAGATCTGTGTGAGGGCATCCCTGAGCTCTTGTACAGTCTGAGGAGCAACCTGGCGCCGCCTAATGGACCCAAACATAATGTCCCACAGATGTTCTATTGGGTTTAAGTCAGGGGATCGTGAAGGCCATTCAATTGTTTCAATTCCTTCATCCTCCAGGTACTGCCTGCATACTCTTGCCACATGAGGCCGGGCATTGTCGTGCATTAGGAGAAAACCAGGACCTACTGCATCAGCGTAGGGTCTGACAAAGGGTTCAAGGATTTCATCTGGATACCTTATGGCAGTCAGAGCACCATTTTCTAGGCAGTAGAGGTCTGTGAGTCCCTCCATGGATATGACTCCCCAGACCATCACTGACCCACCACCAAACCTGTCATGTTGAACGATGTTGCAGGCAGCATAACGTTCTCCTTGTCTTCTCCAGACTCTTTCACGTCTATCACAAGTGCTCAGGGTGAACCTGCTCTCGTCTGTAAAAAGTACAGGGCGCCAGTGGCGGACTTGCCAATTCTGGTGTTCTTGAGCAAATGCCAGTCGAGCTCTACGGTGCTGGGCAGTGAGCACAGGGCCCACTACAGGACGTCGGGCCCTCAGGCCATCTTCATGAAGTCTGTTCCTGATTGTTTGGGTAGAGACATTCACACCAGTGGCCCTCTGGAGGTCATTCTGTAGGGCACGAGCAGTGCTCAGCCTGTTCCGCCTTGCACAAAGGAGCAGGTATCGGTCCTGCTGATGGGTTGTGGACCTTCTACGGCCCTGTCCAGCTCTCCGAGAATAACCGCCAGTCTCCTGAAATCTCCTCCATGTTCTGGAGATTGTGCTGGGAGACACATTAAACCTTCTTGCTGCAGCACGTGTGGATGTGCCATCCTGGAGAAGCTGGACAACCTGTGCAACTTCTGTAGGGTTAAGGAATCGCCTCATGCTGCCAGTAGAGATAATTACTCAAGCCAAAACTAGCACGAGTGGAAAACCAGCCAAAAAAGATCAAGAGGGAGAAACTTGAAATGACCTCCACATGTTAAACCAGTCCTGTTTTGAGGGTTTTGTAATTGTTGCCACTTTAGTGCACCTGTCGTTAAGTCCATGAACACCAATACAGCTGACAGTGATTAACAATGCCCTCAGCTGCTTAATCAACCAGAAAATTATCAGACAGGTTTAATTGATTTCATGCCAGGCCCAATAAAAAAAGTGTTCCTTTAATTTTTGTGAGCAGTATATATATATATAATCACTTGTGTACCATCTCGCAGCTGTGTGGTGGCCATGTTCTTTTTCATGTTCCTCTGACAGCAACGATGTGTGTGGAGCCCATTTTAGATTGACATTCTGGAATATGTGTGGACACTTCAGTCCGGTCTTTAACCAGAACTGTGTTTTCAGACACACCACTTTTGCACCTGAACTTGTCCTTTCGGCTGCCTTCACACAGCAGGGAAAAGTTCCAGATGTCTGGGGGGAGGGGGTGGGAAGGCTGTACCCAGATATTGCATAATGCGCCGGGCGTACATGCGTCATTTCCCCAAACAAAGCTAGTAAGTGATAAAATTCCTCTCACTGATCGGACTTACGTTAAGCACAATTCTGTGCACACGAAGACGCATAAGAGACCTGGATGATGATGGTTAATAAAGGAATCACGGAAGCGGTGTGATGCGCTCCGTCGCGCATCCAGGAGACGGTACCGTAGGAGGCGAGCTACCATGGTTCGCCACATGCTACAGGAGCGAGCTACCCGGCGTATATGGAAACATTCACAACCAAGTGGCGAAGTTTTCTGGTCAGATGTGTTGAAAAACCGCTCCCCTCCTCCTTCTCCTCCCTGTCTGGAACTTGACCTCACCAGTATGAAGCAGCCACCCTGTCAATGACGAGTCCGGTCCTGTTACTAGGGGCTTTGTCCGGTCCAATTCGGGAAAAGGTTAACCGGATGTTTGTATCCAGACACAAACGTCTTATGGACAGAGTCCCGAACATTTTCGTTTTTCATGGCCTGTCTGAAGGGGGCTTGGGTTTCAGCGCCCTATCCCTGATGAAGTGCACTATTGCAGTTACACCTCCTAATTATTAGTGCAATGAAAACAATTTAACTTCTGTTTTGGCTTAATTTTAGTGACTTTATGTTGCATTCTCTTCAAAAGTCTGATATTTTTCCTTTTCAGATTAGGACAGCAATCAGTTGTAAAACCTACCAGTTTGTCCATGGATCTATTTACCTCTGAACCAATCACTTCCTGTGGTCTCTTCTCTGTTCAATACCTGAGTCTAATCTGCCTAGAGCCTTCAGAATGAGTAGAGCAGGCCTTTGTTGGTTATGTTACGTAGCAGGAGAGCTGTTTTTAACCATGTAGCTTTGAGATTCACCTTGCTGACTGGTGGTGGTGGTGGTGGTGGTGGTGTGTGTGTGTGCGTGTGTGTGTGTGTGTGTGTGTGTGTGTGTGTGTGTGTGTGTGTGTGTGTGTGTGTGTGTGTGTGTGTGTGTGTGTGTGTGGTGGGGTTATGGAAAACTAAACTACAAGTGGTAGGAGACTAGTGGTGGAGAAGGATTATGGAAAACACAGCCAAAACTAGAGCTAGGAGACTAAAGGTGGGTGGCAACCAGTATGGGGAGGGTATAGGTGGCCAGAGGGGAGCATAACACAGCAATAGTATGAACCAAACAGCAGAACTTGTGTAGTAAAAAATTGAGTAGGAAACTAAATGTGGCCAGTCAGGAACTACTAAGAAATTGAAAACACTGATTAAACTAACAGTGGAAGGTGAATAAAACTAATGCTGAAATTAGTAAATTAACAAATTCAATACTTAGAGTAAGAAGGAAGGCTAACCAGGGGTTACTAAGTGTAAGGTGACGGGTTGGATAGGGATAGAGATGGATTGCAGGCAGAACACCTCAACACAAAAGCACAAATTTCAGACAGTATCAACATGATATCA